>JAEUCK010006675.1:0-89278 GCA_017311455.1 Otocyon megalotis megalotis
GGTTAGGGTTACTGTACAGGT
Organism: Otocyon megalotis megalotis; assembly: GCA_017311455.1. NCBI lineage: Eukaryota > Metazoa > Chordata > Mammalia > Carnivora > Canidae > Otocyon > Otocyon megalotis. The sequence continues at coordinate 22 of JAEUCK010006675.1, forward strand.
TAGGGTTAGGGATAGGGTTAGGGTTAGGGTTATGGTACCGTTTAGGGTTAGGGTTAGGGTTAGAGTTACCGTAAAGGTTATGGTTACGGTTAGGGTTAGGTTTAGGGTTAGTTTTACCGTACAGGTTAAGGTTAGGTTTAGGGTTAGGGTTAGGGTTAGGGTTAGGTTTACCGTACAGGTTAGGGTCAGGGTTAGGGTTAGGGTTAGGTTTAGGTTTGCGGTACAGGTTAAGGTTAGGGTTAGGGTTGGGTTTACCGTACAGGTTAGGGTTAGGTTTGTGGTATAGGTTAGGGTTAGGGTTAGGGTTACGGTTATGGTACAGATTAGCATTAGGGTTAGGGTTAGGAATAGGGTTAGGGTTAGGGGTGGGTTACGGTACAGGTTAGCGTTTTTGTTAGTGTTAGGGTTATGGTACCGGTTAGCTTGAAGTTTAGTTTTAGTTTTAGGGTTACTGTAAAAGTTGGGTTATGGTTAGGTTTATGGTTAGGATGACTGTCTAGGTTAGCGTTAGGGTTGGGTTTAGGGTTACGTTTATGGTTAAGGTACAGGTTAGGTTTACGGTTAGGTTTACGGTTAGGGTTAGGGTTAAAACTACGGTTGGGGTTGGGGTTAGGGTTACGGTACAGGATAGGGTTAGGGTTAGGTTTAAGGTTAGGGCTAGGGATAGGTTTAGGTTTAGTGTTAGGTTTACGGTACAGGTTAGGGTTAGGGTTAGGGTTAGGGTTAGGGTTAGGGTTGTTGTACAGGTTATTGTTAGGGTTATGGTTAGGGTTACCGTATAGGTTAGGTTTAGGGTTAGGGTTATTGTTAGGGTTAGGGTAACCGTACAGGTTAGTGTCAGGATTAGGTTAGGGTTATGGTTAGGTTTAGGGTTAAGGTTAGGCTTACGGTTTCGTTACAGGTTAGGGTTAGGGTTAGGGTTGGGGTTACCATAAAGGTTAGGGTTAGGGTAAGGTTTAGGGTTAGGGTTGTGGTACGGTTTAGGGTTAGGGTTAGTGTTACGGTTATGGTATAGGTTATGCTTAGGTTTAGGGTTAGGGTTAGGGTTACGCTACAAGTTAGGTTTACGGTAAGGTTTAGTGTAGGGTTACGGTATAGGTAAGCGTAAGGGTTAGGGTTAGGTTAGGTTTAGGGTTACGGTACAGCTTAGTGTTAGGTTTAGGGTTACGGTACAGGTTAGGTTTATGTTAGGGGTACGGTTGGGGTTACGGTACAGGTTAGGTTTAGGGTTAGGGTAAGGGTTAGTGTTAGGGTTAGGTTTAGGGATAGGGTTGCGGTACAGCTTAGGGTTAGAATTTGTTTAGTGTTACCATACAGGTTAGGGTTAGGGTACGGGTTATGGTTAGGGTTGCGGTACACGTTAGGCTTAGGGTTAGGTTTAGGATTACGGTACAGGTTAGAATTAGGTATAGGGTTAGGGTCATGGTTACGGTACAGGTTAGGGTTAGGGTTAATGTTAGGATTACGATACAGGTTAAGGTTAGGTTTAGGGTTAGGGTTAGGATTACGGTACAGGTTAAGGTTAGGTTTAGGGGTAGGTGTAGGGTTAGGGTTAAGTTTAGGGTTACGGTACATGTTAGGGTTAAGTTTAGGGTTAGGGTTAGGGTTACGGGACAGGTTAGGGTTAGGTTTAGGGTTAGGGTTAGAGTTAGGGTTAGAGTTGCGGTACAGGTTAGGGTAAGGTTAGGGTTAGGCTTAGGGTTACGGTACATGTTATGACTAGGGTTAGGGTTAGGGTTACGGTACAGGTTATGGTTAGGTTTTGGGTTACGGTACAGGGTAAGGTTAGGGTTAGGGTTAGGGTAAGGTATTCGATACAATTTAGTGTTAGGGTTAGTGTTAGGGTTAGGGTTACGGTACCGGTTAGTGTTAGGGTAATGGTTGGGTTAGGGTTAGGTTTAGTGTTAGAGTACAGTTTCGGTTTAGGGTTAGAGTTAGGGTTACGGTACAGGAAGGGTAAGGTTAGGGTTCGGTACACGTTAGGATTAAGTTTAGGGTTAGGATTAGGGTTAGGGTTACAGTGTAAGTTAGGGTTACGGTTAGGATTATGGTTAGGGTTACGGTATAGGTTAGTGTTACGGTTAGGGTTAGGGTTAGGTTTAGGGTTATGGTACAGTTTAGGGTTACAGTTAGGGTTAGGGTAAGGTTACGGTACAGTTTAGGGTTACGGTTAGGGTTAGGGTTAGGGTTACGGTACAGGTTAGGGTTAGGGTTAGGTTTAAATTTAGGGTTAGTGGTAGGGTTAGGGTTAGGGTTAAGTTTAGGGTTACGGTACATGTTAGGGATACGTTTAGGGTTAGTGTTAGGGTTACGGTACAGGTTAGGGTTAGGGTTAGGTTTAGGATTAGGGTTAGGGTTAGGGTTAGGGTTATTGTACCATTTAGGTTTAGCGTTACTTTTAGGTTTAGGGTTACCGTAAAGGTTAGGGTTAGGGTAAGAGTTAGGGATAGGGTTAGTGTTACCGTACAGGTTAGGGTCATGGTTAGTGTTAGGGTTAGGGTTAGGGTTGTGGTACAGGTTAGGGTTAGTGTTAGGGTTAGGCTTAGGGTTAAGGTACAGGTTATGATTAGGGTTAGGGTTATGGTTATGGTTACTGTACAGGTTAGGGTTAGGGTTAGGGTTAGGGTTAGTGGTATGGTACAGGTTACGGTTAATTTTATGGTTAATGTTAGGTTTATGGTACAGGTTAGGGTTAGGGTTAGGGTTACGGTACACGTTAGGTTTAATTTTAGGTTTATGTTTAGGGTTAGGGTACGGTACAAATTAGGGTTACGGTTAGGATTAGGGTTAGAGTTAGGGTATAGGTTAGCATTACGGTTAGGGTTAGGGTTAGGTTTAGGGTTACGGTACAGGTTAGGGTTACGGTTAGGGTTAGGTTTAGGGTTAGGGTTCCTGTACAGTTTAGGGTTACGTTTAGGGTTAGGGTTAGGGTTACGGTACAGGTTAGGGTATGGTTAGGTTTAGGGTTAGGGTTAGGATTAGGGTGAGGGTTATGGTACAGTTTATGGTTAGGTTTAGGGTTAGGGTTAGGGGAACCGTTCAGGTTAGGGTTATGGTTAGGGTTACGGTATAGGTTAGGTTTAGAGTTATTGTTAGGGCTAGGGCTAGGGATAGGTTTACGGAACAAGTTAGGGTTACGGTTAGGTTTAGGGTTAGGTTTACGGTATACATTTGCGTTATGGTTAGGGTTAGAGTTATGTTTATGGAACACGGTAGGGTTAGGGTTAGGGATAGGGTTAGGGTTAGGTTTAGGGTTAGGGTTAAGGTACAAGTTAGGGTTAGTGTTAGGGTTAGGGTTACAGTATAGGTTATTATTGTGTTAGGGTTAGTATTATGGTACAGGTAAAGGTTACCGTTACGGTTAGGTTTAGGGTTAGGTTTGCGGTATAGGTTAGGGTTAGGGTTAGGGTTGGGGTTACAGTAAAGGTTAGGGTTATGGTTAGGGTTATGGTTAGGGTTGCGGTACACGTTAGGGTTTGTTTTACGGTTACGGTTACAGAACAGGTTAGCATTAGGGCTAGTGTAAGGGTTACAGTACACGTTAGGGTTAGGGTTAGGTTTAGTGTTAGGGTTACGGTACAGTTTAGGGTTAGGTTTAGGGTAGGCTTAGGGTCAGGGTTGTGGTCCAGCTTAGGGTTAGGGTTAGTTTTAGGGTTAGGGTTACGGTTATGGTTAGGGTTAGGCTTACGGTTGTGTTACAGGTTAGGGTTAGGGTTAGGGTTGGGGTTACCGTAAAGGTTAGGGTTAGGGTTAGGTTTAGGGTTAGGGTTGTGGTACAGTTTAGGATTAGGGTGGGTTACAGTTACGGTACAGGTTATGCTTAGGTTTATGGTTAGGGTTAGGGTAACGGTACAAGTTAGGTTTACGGTAAGGTTTAGGGTAGGGTTACGGTATAGGTAAGCGTTAGGGTTAGGGTTAGGTTTAGGGTTACGGTATAGCTTAGGGTTAGGTTTAGGGTTACGGACATGTTAGGTTTAAGTTTAGGGGTACAGTTGGGGTTACGGTACAGGTTAGGTTTAGGGTTAGGTTTACTGTACATGTAGGTTTAGGTTTAGGGTAAGGGTTAGGGTTAGGGTTAGGGTTAGGGATAGTGTTGTGGTACAGCTTAGGGTTAGAATTAGTTTAGTGTTACCGTACAGGTTAGGGTTAGGATAAGGGTTATGGTTAGCTTTGCGGTACACGTTAGGGTTGGGGTTAGGGTTATGGTACCGTTTAGGTTTAGGTTTATCTTTAGGTTTAGGGTTACCGTAAAGTTTAGGGTTAGGGTTAGGGTAAGGGTTAGGGATAGGGTTAGTGTTACCGTACAGGTTAGGGTCATGGTTATGGTTACGGTTAGGGTTAGGGTGGCGGTACAGGTTAGGGTTAGGGTTAGGCTTAGGCTTAGGATTACGGTACAGGTTATCATTAGGTTTAGGGTTACGGTAGGGTTACGGTACAGGTTAGGGTTAGGGTTAGGTTTAGGATTAGTGTTATGGTACACGTTATGGTTAGTTTTAGGGTTAGGGTTTTGGTTACGGTACAGGTTAGGGTTAGGGTTAGGTTTTCGGTACACGTTAGGTTTAAGTTTAGGGTTAGGTTTAGGTTTAGGGGTATGGTACAGGTTAGGGTTATGGTTAGGATTAGATTTAGAGTTAGGGTTACGGTACAGTTTAAGGTTACGTTTAGGGATAGGGTTAGGGTTACGGTACAGGTTAGGGTATGGTTAGGGTTAGGTTTAGGGTTAGGGGTAGGGGTAGGGTTAGGGTTAGGTTTAGGGTTAGGGTTATGGTACAGTTCAGGGTTACGTTTAGGGTTAGGCTTAGGGTTACTGTACACGTTATTTTTCGGGTTAGGGTTAGGGTTATGTTTTCGATACAATTTAGGGATAGGGTTAGTGTTAGGGTTAGGGGTACGGTACCGGTTAGTTTTAGCGTAAGGGTTAGGGTTAAGGTTAGGTTTAGTGTTACAGTACAGGTTAGGGTTAGGGTTAGGGTCAGGGTTACGGTAAAGATTAGCGTTAGGGTTAGGGTTAGGGTTACGGTACACGTTAGCGTTAGAGTTAGGTTTAGGCTTATGTTACGGTCCAAGTTATGCTTAGGGTTAGGGTTAGGGTTGCGGTACATGTTAGGGTTAGCGTTAGGGTAAGGGTTCGGATTGCGGTACAGGTTAGGGTTAGGATAGGGTTAGGGTTACGGTACAGGTTAGCATTAGGTTTAGGGTTAGGGTTAGGGTTACGGTACAGGGTAGGTTTAGCATTCGGGTTAGGTTTAGGGTTAGGGTTATGGTACAGGTTATGGTTAGTTTTAGGGTTAGGGTTACGTTACAGGTTAGGGTTAGGGTTAGGGTTACCGTGCAGTTAGGGTTAGGGTTACGGTTAGGGTGAGGGTTGCGGTACAGGTTAGGGTGAGCGTTACGGTTAAAGTTAACGTACAGGTTAGGGTTAGGAGTAGGGTTAGGGTTAGGGTTACCGTACAGGTTAGTGTCAGGGTTAGGTTTAGGGTTAGGGTTAGGGTTAGGGTTGCGGTACAGGTAGGGTTAGGGTTAGGGTTGGGGTTACCATACAGGTTAGGGTTAGGGTTAGGGTTACGATACAGGTTAGGGTTAGGGTTAAGGTTACGGTGACGGTACTGGTTACCATTAGGGTTAGGTTTAGGGTTAGGTTTAGAGTTACGGTACAGGTTAGATTTAGGTTAGGGGTAGGGTTAGGGTTACGGGACAGGTTAGGTTTAGGGTTAGGGTTAGCGTTAGGGTTACCGAACAGGTTAGGGTAAGGGTTACGTTTAGGGTCAGGTTTAGTTTTAGGGTTACAGTTGCGGAACAGCTTAGGGTAGGTTTAGGGTTAGGGTTAGGGTTACGGAACAGGTTAGGTTTAGGGTTAGGTTTATGGTTAGGGGTAGGGTTAGGGTTAGGGTTAGGTTTAGGTTTACGGTACATGTTAGGGTTACGTTTAGGGTTAGGGTTAGGGTTACGGTACAGGTTTGGGTTAGGTTTAGGGTTAGGGTTAGGGTTAGGGTTATGGTACCGTTTAGGTTTAGATTTAGGTTTAGGTTTAGGGTTACCGTAAAGGTTAGGGTTAGGGTTAGGGTAAGGGTTAGGGTTAGTGTTAGCGTACAGGTTAGGGTCATGGTTAGGGTTAGGGTTAGGGTTAGGTTTAGGCTTAGGGTTACGGTACAGGTTATGATTATGGTTAGGGTTAGGGTTATGGTACAGGTTAGGTTTAGGGTTTGGGTTACAGTACAGGGCAGGGTTCGGGTTAGTGTTAGGGTTAGGATTACCCTACCGGTTAGTGTTAGGGCAAGGGTTAGGGTTAGGTTTAGTGTTACAGTACAGGATAGGTTTAGGGTTAGTGGTAGGGTTACGGTACAATTTAGTGTTAGGGTTAGGGTTAGGGTTTCAGTACAAGTTAGGGTTAGGTTAGGGTCAGGGTTATGGTAAAGGTTAGCGTTAGGGTTAGGGTTAGGGTTACCTTAAACGTTAGGGTAAGGTTTAGGGTTAGGCTTATGTTATGGTCCAAGTTTAGGGTTACGGATTAGGGTTAGGGTTAGGGTAAGGGTTACAGTACAGGTTAGGGTTAGGTATAGGGGTAGGGTTAGTGTTAGGGTTGTGGTACAGCTTAGGGTTAGGGTTCTTTTTAGGGTTACAGTAAAGGTTAGGGTTAGGATTAGTGTTAGGGTTAGGGTTGCGGTACAGTTTAGGTTTTGGATAGGTTTTGGGTTACGGTATAGGTTAGGTTTAGGGTTAGGGTTAGTGTTAGGGTTACCGTACAGGTTAGTTTTAGGGTAGGGTTAGGGTTAGGGTTAGTGTTAGGGTTACCGTACAGTTTAGGTAAGGGTTAGGGTTAGGGTTAGGGTTCTGGTAGAGCTTAGGGTTAGGGTTAGTTTTTCGGTTACTGTAAAGTTTAGGGTTAGGGTTAGGGTTACGGTTACAGTTACGGTACAGGTTAGCATTAGGGTTAGGTTTAGGGTGAGGGTTACAATACAGGTTAGGGTTAGGGTTAGTGTTAGGATTAGGATTAGGGTTACGGTACAGGTTAGAGTGAAGTTTAGGGTTAGGTTTAGTGTTACGGTATAGGTTAGCGTTAGGGTTAGGGTTAGGTTTATGGTTACGGTACAGGTGAGGTTTAGGGTTTGGTTTAGGATTGAGGGTGAGGTTTAGTGTTACGGTACAGGTTAGGGTTAGGTTTAGGGGTAGGGTTAGGGTTACGGTACAGGTTAGGTTTAGAGTTAGTGTTAGGGTTACAGTACAGTTTAGGGTTACGATTAGGGTTAGGGTTAGGGTTAGAGTTAAGTTTAGGGTTAGGGTTGGGGTTACTCTTACGGCAGAGGTTAGGGTTAGGGTTAAGGTTTGTGTTAGGGATAGGTTTAGGTTTCGTGTTAGGTTTATGGTACAGTTTAGGGTTTGGGTTAGGGTTAGGATTACCGTAGAGGTTAGGATTGGTGTTATGGTTAGTGTTAGGTTTACCATACAGGTTAGTCTCAGGGTTAGGGTTAGGGTTACGGTTAGGGTTAGAGTTGCAGTACAGTTTAGGGTTAGGTTTAGGGTTTGGGTTACCGTAAAGGTTAGGGTTAAGGTTATGGTTATGGTTAGCGTTGCAGTACAGGGTAGGGTTAGGGTTACGGTTACGGTTACGGTACAGGTTAGCATTAGGGTTATGGTTATGGTTAGGCTTATGGTACAGGTTAGGGTTAGTGTTAGGTTTAGGGTTAGGGTTACGGTACAGGTTATGGTTAGTTTTAGGGTTAGGGTTAAGGTTACCGTTCAGGATAGGGTTAGGGTTTGGGTTACGGTACAGGTTAAGGGTAGGTTTAGGGGTAGGGTTAGGGTTATGGTACAGTTTAGGGTTAGGGTAGGATTAGGGTTACGGTAGCGGTTAGGTTTAGGTTTAGGGTTAGGGTTAGGGTTACCGTAGAGGTTAGGGTTAGGGTTAGTGTTAGGGTTACGGTAAGGTTACCGTTAGGGTTAGAGTTATGGTTACGGTACAGGTTACGTTTAGGGTTAGGGGTAGGGTTACTGTACAGGTTATGGTTAGGGTTAGGGTTAGGGTTTCGGTATAGTTTAGGGTTAGGTTTAGGGTTAGGTTTTCGGTACAGGTTAGGGTTAGGATTAGTGTTAGGGTTACAGTACAGTTTAGGGTTAGGGTTACAGTTAGGGTTAGGGTTACGGTGCAGGTTAGGATTGTGTTAGGGTTAGTGTTACGGTACAGGTAAGGATTATGGTTAGGGTCAGGGTTAGGGTAAGGGTTAGGGTTGGGGTTAGTGTTAAGATATGGTTTGCAGTACAGTTGTGGGTTAGGGTTTAGGGTAGGGCTGGGTTAGGGTTAGGGTTACGGTACAGGGTAGGGTTTGGTTTAGGGTTAGGGTTAGGGTTACAGTACAAGTTAGGGTTAGGTTTAGGGTTAGTGTTAGAGTTAGGGTTACGATACAGGTTAGGGTTAGTGTTATGGTACGGTACCGGTTAGGGTTACTGTTAGGAGTAGGGTTACGGTACAGGGATGGTTTAGGGTTAGGGTTAGCGTTAGATTTAGGGTTATGGTACAGTTTAGGGTTAAGTTTAGGGTTAGGGTTATGGTTATGGTTACGGTACAGGTTAGGGTTACTGTTAGGGTTAGGGTTACGTTAAGGGTTAAGGTTAGGGTTAGGGTTACGGTACATGTTAGGTTTAGAGTTAGGTTTAGGTTTAGGGTTAGGGTTAGGTTTGCGGTTCAGGTTAGGGTTATTTTTACGGTTTGGGTTACCATACAGGTTAGGGTAAGATTTATTGTTATGGTTAGGGTTAGGGTTACCGTACAGCTTAGAGTCAGGGTTACGGTTAGGGTTAGGGTTAGGGTTAGGGTTGCGGTACAGGTTAGGGTTCGGCTTAGAGTAGGGGTTACCGGTAATTTAGGGTTAGGGTTACGATAGGTGTTAGAGTTGCAATACAGGTTAGGTTTAGGGTTAGGGTTAAGGTTACGGTACAGGTTAGCTTTAGGGTCAGGGTTAGGGTTAGGGTTGCGATACAGGTTAGGATTAGGGTTAGGGTTACGGTTAGGGTTACGGTACAGGTTATGGTTAGTTTTAGGGTTAGTGTTAGGGTTGTGGTACAGGTTAGGGCTGCGGTTAGGGTTAGGGTTACGATACAGGGTACGGTTAGGTTTAGGGTTAGGTTTAGGGTTACGGTACAAGTTAGGGTTAGCTTTAGTGTTAGGGTTAGGATTATGGTAAAGGTTAGTGTTAGGGTTAGGGTTAGGGTAGAGTTAGTGTTATGGTACAGGTTACAGTTATTGTTAGGGGAAGGGTTACTCTACAGTTTAGGGTTAGGTTTTGGGTAATGTTTTCGGTATAGGTTAGGGTTAGTGTTTCGATACTGGGTAGGGTTAGGGTTAGTGTTAGGGTTACAGTACAGGTTAGGGTTAGGTTTAGGTTTAGGGTAGGGTTAGGGTTAGGGTTACGGTACAAGTTAGGATTGGGTTAGGGTTTGTGTTGCGGTCCAGGTAAGGTTGACGGTTAGGGTTAGGTTTAGGGTTGCGGAACAGGTTAGGGTTAGGGTTAGTGTTGTGGTTACTTTAAAGTTTAGGGATACGGTTAGGGTTAGGTTTGTGGTACAGGTTAGGGTTTGGGTTAGGGTTACGGTTACGATACAGCTTAGCATTAGGGTTAGGGTCAGGGTTAGGGTTACGGTACAGGTTAGGGTTAGGTTTAGGGTAGGGTTACGGTACAGGTTAGGGTTAGGTTTAGGGGTAGGGTTAGGGTTAGGTTTGTGGTACAGCTTAGGGTTAGGGTTAGTTTTAGGGTTACCATGAAGTTTAGGGTTAGGGTGAGGTTTAGGGTTGTGGTACAGGTTAGGTTTAGTGTTAGGTTTTGGGTTACGGTACAGGATCGGTTTAGGGTTAGGTTAGGGTTAAGGTTACCATACAGTTTAGGTTCAGGGTTAGGGTTAGTTTCACGGTTAGGTTTAGATTAGGGTTGTGGTACAGCTTAGAGTTAGGGTTAGTTTTGGATTACCGTAAAGGTTAGGGTTAGGGTTATGGTTAGGGATCGGGTTGTGGTACAGGTTAGGTTTAGAGTTAGCATTAGGGTTACGGTACAGGTTAGCATTAGGGTTAGGGTTAGTTTAGGATTACGGTACAGGTTAGGGTTAGGGATAGGGTCAGGGTTACGGTACAAGTTATGGTTAGGTTTAGGGTTAGGGTTAGGTTTACGGTTCAGGTGAGGGTTAGGATTAGGGTTCGGGTTAGTGTACGGTACAGGGTAGGATTAGGTTTAGGGTTAGGGTTAGGGTTAGTGTTAAGGTACAGGTTAGTGTTAGGGTTAGGGTTATGTTTAGGGTTACAGTACAGGTGAGGTATAGGGTTAGTGGTAGAGTTTCGATACAGGTTAGGGTTAGGGTTAGGGTTAGAGTTTCGGTAGAGGTTAGGGTTAGGTTTTGGTTAGGGTTACGGTACAGGTTAGTGTTAGGGTTAGGGTTAGAGTTACGATATATGGTAGGTTTAAGTTTAGGTTTAGTGTTAGGTTTATGGTTACAGTATAGGTTAGCGTTAGGTTTAGGGTTAGGGTTAGTGTTAGGTTAGGGTTACGGTACAGGTTAGGGTTAGGGTTAGGGTTAGGGTTACAGTACATGCTGGGTTAGGGTTAGGGTTACGGTACAGGTTAGGGTTAGGGTTAGGGTTACCATACAGGTAAGGGTTATGGTTAGGGTTAGTGTTAGATTTAGGTTTATGGTTATGGTACTTGTTATGGTTAGATTGAGTTTTAGGGTTATGTTACGGTACAGGTTAGTGTTAGGGTTATGGTTAGGGTTACGGTACATGTTAGGGTTAGGGTTAGGGTTAGGGTTACGGTACAAGTTAGTGTTATGATTAAGTTTAGGGTTAGGGTTACGGTATAGGTTAGCGTTAGGGTTAGGGTTAGTTTTATATTTAGGGTTACAATACAGGTTAGGGTTGGGTTTACGGTTAGGGTTTGTGTTAGGTGTGCGGTACAGGTTAGGGTTAGGGTTAGAGTTAGGTGTAGTGTAAGGGTTACGGTACAGTTTAGGGTTAGGGTTAGGGTTAGGGTTAGGGTTAGAATTAAGGTTAGGGTTAGGCTTAGAGTACAGGTTAGGTTTAGGTTTAGGGTTAGGGTTAGGGTTAAGGTAGTGTTAAGGTACAGGTTAGTCTAAGGGTTAGTGTTAGGGTTAGGTTTGCCATAGAGTTTAGGGTTAGTGTTAGGGTTAGGGTACAGGTTATGTTTAGAGTTAGGGTTAAGGTTAAGGTTAGGGTTACGATACTGTGTAGGGTTAGGTTTAGGGTTATGTTTAGGATTACGGTACAAGTTAGGGTTAGGGTTAGTGTTAGGGTTAGGGTTATGGTACAGGTTAGTGTTAGGGTTAGGGTTAGGGTTATGGTTAGGGTTAGGTTTATGGTACAGGTTATGGTTAGGTTTAGGGACAGGGTTTCTGTCCAGGTTAGGGTTAGTGTTAGTGTTAAGTTACGGTATAGGTTACGGTCAGGGTTAGGTTTAGGGTTCGGTACAGATTAGGGTTAGGGTTAGTGTTAGGGTTACTGTACAGGTTAGGGTTAGGGTTGCGGTACAGGTTAGGGTTACGGTACCGGTTAGGATTAGCTTTAGGGTTAGGATAGGGTTATGGTACAGGTTAGGGTTAGGGTTAGTGTTAGGATTTCGTTACAGGTTATGGTAAGTTTTAGGTTTAGGGTTAGGGTTACGGTATAGTTTAGCGCTATGGTTAGTGTTAGGGTTATGGTACAGGCAGGGTTAGGGTTAGCGTGAGGGTTAGGGTTAGTGTGAGGGTTACGGAAAAAGTTAGGTTTACGATTAGTTTTAGGGTTAGGGTTACTGTATAGGTTAGCATTAGTGTTAGGTTAGGGTAAGGTTTAGGGTTACGGTACAGGTTAGGGTTACGGTTAGGGTTAGGTTTAGGGTTAGGGTTAGTGTTACGGTACAGGTTAGTGTTAGGGTTAAGGTTAGGTTTATGGTACAAATTAGGATTAGGGTTAGGTTAGGGTAAGGCTTACGGTACAAGTTAGGGTTAGGTTTAGGTTTAGGGTTAGGGTTAAGGTTAGGGATGCGGTACAGTTTAGGGTATTTATATTTAGGGTTACGGTACAGGTTAGGTTTAAGTTTTGGGTTAGGGTTAGGGTTAGGGTTACGGTACAGGTCAGGTTTAAGCTTAGGGTTAGGGTTAGTGTTACGGATACGGTAGAATTGGGGTTACGGTTAGGTTTAGTGTTAGGGTTAAGGTACAGGTTAGCATTAGGTTTAGGGTTAGATTTAGGTTTATGGTTACGGTATAGGTTAGGGTAGGATTAGGGTTAGTGTTAGGGTTAGGTTTATGGTACAGGTTAGTGTTAGGGTTAGGGTTACTGTACAGGTTAGGGTTAGGGATAGGGTTAGGGTTAGGGTTATGGTACCGTTTAGGTTTAGGGTTAGGGTTAGGGTTAGAGTTACCGTAAAGGTTATGGTTACGGTTAGGGTTAGGTTTAGGGTTAGTTTTACCGTACAGGTTAAGGTTAGGTTTAGGGTTAGGGTTAGGGTTAGGGTTAGGTTTACCGTACAGGTTAGGGTCAGGGTTAGGGTTAGGGTTAGGTTTAGGTTTGCGGTACAGGTTAAGGTTAGGGTTAGGGTTGGGTTTACCGTACAGGTTAGGGTTAGGTTTGTGGTATAGGTTAGGGTTAGGGTTAGGGTTACGGTTATGGTACAGATTAGCATTAGGGTTAGGGTTAGGAATAGGGTTAGGGTTAGGGGTGGGTTACGGTACAGGTTAGCGTTTTTGTTAGTGTTAGGGTTATGGTACCGGTTAGCTTGAAGTTTAGTTTTAGTTTTAGGGTTACTGTAAAAGTTGGGTTATGGTTAGGTTTATGGTTAGGATGACTGTCTAGGTTAGCGTTAGGGTTGGGTTTAGGGTTACGTTTATGGTTAAGGTACAGGTTAGGTTTACGGTTAGGTTTACGGTTAGGGTTAGGGTTAAAACTACGGTTGGGGTTGGGGTTAGGGTTACGGTACAGGATAGGGTTAGGGTTAGGTTTAAGGTTAGGGCTAGGGATAGGTTTAGGTTTAGTGTTAGGTTTACGGTACAGGTTAGGGTTAGGGTTAGGGTTAGGGTTAGGGTTAGGGTTGTTGTACAGGTTATTGTTAGGGTTATGGTTAGGGTTACCGTATAGGTTAGGTTTAGGGTTAGGGTTATTGTTAGGGTTAGGGTAACCGTACAGGTTAGTGTCAGGATTAGGTTAGGGTTATGGTTAGGTTTAGGGTTAAGGTTAGGCTTACGGTTTCGTTACAGGTTAGGGTTAGGGTTAGGGTTGGGGTTACCATAAAGGTTAGGGTTAGGGTAAGGTTTAGGGTTAGGGTTGTGGTACGGTTTAGGGTTAGGGTTAGTGTTACGGTTATGGTATAGGTTATGCTTAGGTTTAGGGTTAGGGTTAGGGTTACGCTACAAGTTAGGTTTACGGTAAGGTTTAGTGTAGGGTTACGGTATAGGTAAGCGTTAGGGTTAGGGTTAGGTTAGGTTTAGGGTTACGGTACAGCTTAGGGTTAGGTTTAGGGTTACGGTACAGGTTAGGTTTATGTTAGGGGTACGGTTGGGGTTACGGTACAGGTTAGGTTTAGGGTTAGGGTAAGGGTTAGTGTTAGGGTTAGGTTTAGGGTAGGGTTGCGGTACAGCTTAGGGTTAGAATTTGTTTAGTGTTACCATACAGGTTAGGGTTAGGGTACGGGTTATGGTTAGCGTTGCGGTACACGTTAGGCTTAGGGTTAGGTTTAGGATTACGGTACAGGTTAGAATTAGGTATAGGGTTAGGGTCATGGTTACGGTACAGGTTAGGGTTAGGGTTAATGTTAGGATTACGATACAGGTTAAGGTTAGGTTTAGGGTTAGGGTTAGGATTACGGTACAGGTTAAGGTTAGGTTTAGGGGTAGGTGTAGGGTTAGGGTTAAGTTTAGGGTTACGGTACATGTTAGGGTTAAGTTTAGGGTTAGGGTTACGGGACAGGTTAGGGTTAGGTTTAGGGTTAGGGTTAGAGTTAGGGTTAGAGTTGCGGTACAGGTTAGGGTAAGGTTAGGGTTAGGCTTAGGGTTACGGTACATGTTATGACTAGGGTTAGGGTTAGGGTTACGGTACAGGGTATGGTTAGGTTTTGGGTTACGGTACAGGGTAAGGTTAGGGTTAGGGTTAGGGTAAGGTATTCGATACAATTTAGTGTTAGGGTTAGTGTTAGGGTTAGGGTTACGGTACCGGTTAGTGTTAGGGTAATGGTTGGGTTAGGGTTAGGTTTAGTGTTAGAGTACAGTTTCGGTTTAGGGTTAGAGTTAGGGTTACGGTACAGGAAGGGTAAGGTTAGGGTTCGGTACACGTTAGGATTAAGTTTAGGGTTAGGATTAGGGTTAGGGTTACAGTGTAAGTTAGGGTTACGGTTAGGATTATGGTTAGGGTTACGGTATAGGTTAGTGTTACGGTTAGGGTTAGGGTTAGGTTTAGGGTTATGGTACAGTTTAGGGTTACAGTTAGGGTTAGGGTAAGGTTACGGTACAGTTTAGGGTTACGGTTAGGGTTAGGGTTAGGGTTACGGTACAGGTTAGGGTTAGGGTTAGGTTTAAATTTAGGGTTAGTGGTAGGGTTAGGGTTAGGGTTAAGTTTAGGGTTACGGTACATGTTAGGGATACGTTTAGGGTTAGTGTTAGGGTTACGGTACAGGTTAGGGTTAGGGTTAGGTTTAGGATTAGGGTTAGGGTTAGGGTTAGGGTTATTGTACCATTTAGGTTTAGCGTTACTTTTAGGTTTAGGGTTACCGTAAAGGTTAGGGTTAGGGTAAGAGTTAGGGATAGGGTTAGTGTTACCGTACAGGTTAGGGTCATGGTTAGTGTTAGGGTTAGGGTTAGGGTTGCGGTACGGGTTAGGGTTAGTGTTAGGGTCAGGCTTAGGGTTAAGGTACAGGTTATGATTAGGGTTAGGGTTATGGTTATGGTTACTGTACAGGTTAGGGTTAGGGTTAGGGTTAGGGTTAGTGGTATGGTACAGGTTACGGTTAATTTTATGGTTAATGTTAGGTTTATGGTACAGGTTAGGGTTAGGGTTAGGGTTACGGTACACGTTAGGTTTAATTTTAGGGTTAGGTTTAGGGTTAGGGTACGGTACAAATTAGGGTTACGGTTAGGATTAGGGTTAGAGTTACGGTATAGGTTAGCATTACGGTTAGGGTTAGGGTTAGGTTTAGGGTTACGGTACAGGTTAGGGTTACGGTTAGGGTTAGGTTTAGGGTTAGGGTTCCTGTACAGTTTAGGGTTACGTTTAGGGTTAGGGTTAGGGTTACGGTACAGGTTAGGGTATGGTTAGGTTTAGGGTTAGGGTTAGGATTAGGGTGAGGGTTATGGTACAGTTTATGGTTAGGTTTAGGGTTAGGGTTAGGGGAACCGTTCAGGTTAGGGTTATGGTTAGGGTTACGGTATAGGTTAGGTTTAGAGTTATTGTTAGGGCTAGGGCTAGGGATAGGTTTACGGAACAAGTTAGGGTTACGGTTAGGTTTAGGGTTAGGTTTACGGTATACATTTGCGTTATGGTTAGGGTTAGAGTTATGTTTATGGAACACGGTAGGGTTAGGGTTAGGGATAGGGTTAGGGTTAGGTTTAGGGTTAGGGTTAAGGTACAAGTTAGGGTTAGTGTTAGGGTTAGGGTTACAGTATAGGTTATTATTGTGTTAGGGTTAGTATTATGGTACAGGTAAAGGTTACCGTTACGGTTAGGTTTAGGGTTAGGTTTGCGGTATAGGTTAGGGTTAGGGTTAGGGTTGGGGTTACAGTAAAGGTTAGGGTTATGGTTAGGGTTAGGGTTAGGGTTGCGGTACACGTTAGGGTTTGTTTTACGGTTACGGTTACAGAACAGGTTAGCATTAGGGCTAGTGTAAGGGTTACAGTACAGGTTAGGGTTAGGGTTAGGTTTAGTGTTAGGGTTACGGTACAGTTTAGGGTTAGGTTTAGGGTAGGCTTAGGGTCAGGGTTGTGGTCCAGCTTAGGGTTAGGGTTAGTTTTAGGGTTAGGGTTACGGTTATGGTTAGGGTTAGGCTTACGGTTGTGTTACAGGTTAGGGTTAGGGTTAGGGTTGGGGTTACCGTAAAGGTTAGGGTTAGGGTTAGGTTTAGGGTTAGGGTTGCGGTACAGTTTAGGGTTAGGGTTAGGGTTACAGTTACGGTACAGGTTATGCTTAGGTTTATGGTTAGGGTTAGGGTAACGGTACAAGTTAGGTTTACGGTAAGGTTTAGGGTAGGGTTACGGTATAGGTAAGCGTTAGGGTTAGGGTTAGGTTTAGGGTTACGGTATAGCTTAGGGTTAGGTTTAGGGTTACGGACATGTTAGGTTTAAGTTTAGGGGTACAGTTGGGGTTACGGTACAGGTTAGGTTTAGGGTTAGGTTTACTGTACATGTAGGTTTAGGTTTAGGGTAAGGGTTAGGGTTAGGGTTAGGGTTAGGGATAGTGTTGTGGTACAGCTTAGGGTTAGAGTTAGTTTAGTGTTACCGTACAGGTTAGGGTTAGGATAAGGGTTATGGTTAGCTTTGCGGTACACGTTAGGGTTGGGGTTAGGGTTATGGTACCGTTTAGGTTTAGGTTTATCTTTAGGTTTAGGGTTACCGTAAAGTTTAGGGTTAGGGTTAGGGTAAGGGTTAGGGATAGGGTTAGTGTTACCGTACAGGTTAGGGTCATGGTTATGGTTACGGTTAGGGTTAGGGTGGCGGTACAGGTTAGGGTTAGGGTTAGGCTTAGGCTTAGGATTACGGTACAGGTTATCATTAGGTTTAGGGTTACGGTAGGGTTACGGTACAGG
The DNA here is from genome assembly GCA_017311455.1 of Otocyon megalotis megalotis. Taxonomy (NCBI): domain Eukaryota; kingdom Metazoa; phylum Chordata; class Mammalia; order Carnivora; family Canidae; genus Otocyon; species Otocyon megalotis. The sequence continues at coordinate 16,788 of JAEUCK010006675.1, forward strand.
TTAGGGTTAGGGTTAGGTTTAGGATTAGTGTTATGGTACACGTTATGGTTAGTTTTAGGGTTAGGGTTTTGGTTACGGTACAGGTTAGGGTTAGGGTTAGGTTTTCGGTACACGTTAGGTTTAAGTTTAGGGTTAGGTTTAGGTTTAGGGGTATGGTACAGGTTAGGGTTATGGTTAGGATTAGATTTAGAGTTAGGGTTACGGTACAGTTTAAGGTTACGTTTAGGGATAGGGTTAGGGTTACGGTACAGGTTAGGGTATGGTTAGGGTTAGGTTTAGGGTTAGGGGTAGGGGTAGGGTTAGGGTTAGGTTTAGGGTTAGGGTTATGGTACAGTTCAGGGTTACGTTTAGGGTTAGGCTTAGGGTTACTGTACACGTTATTTTTCGGGTTAGGGTTAGGGTTATGTTTTCGATACAATTTAGGGTTAGGGTTAGTGTTAGGGTTAGGGGTACGGTACCGGTTAGTTTTAGCGTAAGGGTTAGGGTTAAGGTTAGGTTTAGTGTTACAGTACAGGTTAGGGTTATGGTTAGGGTCAGGGTTACGGTAAAGATTAGCGTTAGGGTTAGGGTTAGGTTTACGGTACACGTTAGCGTTAGAGTTAGGTTTAGGCTTATGTTACGGTCCAAGTTATGCTTAGGGTTAGGGTTAGGGTTGCGGTACATGTTAGGGTTAGCGTTAGGGTAAGGGTTCGGATTGCGGTACAGGTTAGGGTTAGGATAGGGTTAGGGTTACGGTACAGGTTAGCATTAGGTTTAGGGTTAGGGTTAGGGTTACGGTACAGGGTAGGTTTAGCATTCGGGTTAGGTTTAGGGTTAGGGTTATGGTACAGGTTATGGTTAGTTTTAGGGTTAGGGTTACGTTACAGGTTAGGGTTAGGGTTACCGTGCAGTTAGGGTTAGGGTTACGGTTAGGGTGAGGGTTGCGGTACAGGTTAGGGTGAGCGTTACGGTTAAAGTTAACGTACAGGTTAGGGTTAGGAGAAGGGTTAGGGTTAGGGTTACCGTACAGGTTAGTGTCAGGGTTAGGTTTAGGGTTAGGGTTAGGGTTAGGGTTGCGGTACAGGTAGGGTTAGGGTTAGGGTTGGGGTTACCATACAGGTTAGGGTTAGGGTTAGGGTTACGATACAGGTTAGGGTTAGGGTTAAGGTTACGGTGACGGTACTGGTTACCATTAGGGTTAGGTTTAGGGTTAGGTTTAGAGTTACGGTACAGGTTACATTTAGGTTAGGGGTAGGGTTAGGGTTACGGGACAGGTTAGGTTTAGGGTTAGGGTTAGCGTTAGGGTTACCGAACAGGTTAGGGTAAGGGTTACGTTTAGGGTCAGGTTTAGTTTTAGGGTTACAGTTGCGGAACAGCTTAGGGTAGGTTTAGGGTTAGGGTTAGGGTTACGGAACAGGTTAGGTTTAGGGTTAGGTTTATGGTTAGGGGTAGGGTTAGGGTTAGGGTTAGGTTTAGGTTTACGGTACATGTTAGGGTTACGTTTAGGGTTAGGGTTAGGGTTACGGTACAGGTTTGGGTTAGGTTTATGGTTAGGGTTAGGGTTAGGGTTATGCTACCGTTTAGGTTTAGATTTAGGTTTAGGTTTAGGGTTACCGTAAAGGTTAGGGTTAGGGTAAGGGTTAGGGTTAGTGTTAGCGTACAGGTTAGGGTCATGGTTAGGGTTAGGGTTAGGGTTAGGGTTAGGGTTAGGCTTAGGGTTACGGTACAGGTTATGATTAGGGTTAGGGTTAGGGTTATGGTAGAGGTTAGGTTTAGGGTTTGGGTTACAGTACAGGGCAGGGTTCGGGTTAGTGTTAGGGTTAGGATTACCCTACCGGTTAGTGTTAGGGAAAGGGTTAGGGTTAGGTTTAGTGTTACAGTACAGGATAGGTTTAGGGTTAGTGGTAGGGTTACGGTACAATTTAGAGTTAGGGTTAGGGTTAGGGTTTCAGTACAAGTTAGGGTTAGGTTAGGGTCAGGGTTATGGTAAAGGTTAGCGTTAGGGTTAGGGTTAGGGTTACCTTAAACGTTAGGGTAAGGGTTAGGGTTAGGCTTATGTTATGGTCCAAGTTAGGCTTAGGGTTAGGGTTAGGGTTGCGCTACATGTTAGGGTTTTGGTTAGGGTTAGGGTTACCGTAGAGGTTAGGTTTAGGGTTAGGGTTTAGTGTTATGGTACAGGTTAGCATTAGGTTTATGGTTAGGGTTAGGGTTACGGTACAGGTTAGGGTTAGCGTTAGGTTTATGGTTAGGGTTTTGGTACAGGTTATGGTTAGTTTTAGGGTTAGGGGTAAGGTTACGGTACAGGTTAGGTTTTGGGTTAGGGTTAGGCTTACGGTACAGGTTAGGGTTAGGGTTATGGTACAGGTAGGGTTAGGGTTAGGTTTAGGGTTACGGTATAGGTTAGCATTGTGGTTAGGGGTAAGGTTATGTTTAGGTTTACGGTACAGATTAGGGTAGTTTTAGGTTAGGGTTAGGGTTAGGTTTAGGGTTACGGTACAGGTTAGGGTTAGGTTTAGTGTTCGGTACAGGTTAGGGTTAGGGTTAGTTTTCAGTTTAGGGTTGCGGTACAGGTTAGGGTGAAGGTTAGTGTTAGGGTTAGGGTTACTGTACAATTTAGGGTTACGGTTAGGTTTAGAGTTAGGGTTATGGTTAGGGTCAGGTTTAGTGTTACGGTAGAGGTTAGGGTTAGGGTTAGGGTTAGGTTTAGGGTTACGGTACACGTTAGAGTTAGGTTAGTGGTTGGGTTAGGGTTACGTACAGGTAAGGGTTAGGGTTAGTGTTAGGGTTACGGTACTGGTTAGGTTTAGGTTAGGGTTAGCGTTAGGATTACCGAACAGACAATAGCCAAACTGTGGAAGGAGCCTCGGTGTCCATCGAAAGATGAAAGGATAAAGAAGATGTGGTTTATGTATACAATGGAATATTACTCAGCCATTAGAAACGACAAATACCCACCATTTGCTTCAACGTGGATAGAACTGGAGGATATTATGCTGAGTGAAGTAAGTCAATCGGAGAAGGACAAACAGTGTATGTTCTCATTCATTTGGGGAATATAAATAATAGTGAAAGTGAATATAAGGGAAGGGAGAAGAAATGTGTGGGAAATATCAGAAAGGGAGACAGAACATAAAGACTCCCAACTCTGGGAAAAGAACTAGGGGTGGTGGAAGGGGAGGAGGGCGGGGGGTGGGGGTGAGTGGTGACGGGCACTGAGGGGGTCACTTGACGGGATGAGAACCGGGTGTTATTCTGTATTTTGGTAAATTGAACACTAATAAAAAATTAATTAAAAAAAAGGATTACCGAACAGGTTAGGGTAAGTGTTAGGGTTACGGTTAGGTTTAGGTTTAGGGTTAGGGTTGCGGAAGAGCTTAGGGTTAGCGTTAGGGTTACGGTACAGGTTAAGATTAGGGTTAGGGTTAAGGCTATGGTACATTTAGGGTTAGGTTTAGGGTTAGGGTTACGGTACATATAGGGTTAGGTTTTGGTTTAGGGTTACGGTACAGGTTAGCATTAGGGTTAGGGTTAGGGTTATGTTTAGGTTTACGGTACAGGTTAGGGAATTTTTAGGTTAGGGTTATGGTTAGGTTTAGGGTTACGGTACAGGTTAGGTTTAGGATTAGGGTTTCGGTACAGGTTAACATTAGGGTTAGGTTTTGGTTTAGGGTTGCGGTACAGGTTAGGGTGAAGGTTAGTGTTAGGGTTAGGGTTACAGTACAAGTAAGGGTTACAGTTAGGTTTAGCGTTAGGGTTACGGTATAGGTTGGCGTTAGGGTTAGGGTTAGGGTTACGGTTCCGGTTAGGTTTAGGTTTAGGGTTAGGGTTAGGGTTACCGAACAGGTTAGGGTCAGAGTTAGGGTTAGGGTTAGGTTTAGGGTTAGAGTTGCGGAACAGCCTAGGGTAGGTTTAGGGTTAGGGTTAGGGTTATGGAACAGGTTAGGTTTAGGGTTAGGTTTATGGTTAGGGTTAGGGGTAGGGTTAGGGTTAGGGTTAGGTTTAGGTTTACGGTACATGTTAGGGTTACGTTTAGGGTTAGGTTTAGGGTTACGTTACAGGTTTGTGTTAGGTTTAGGGTTAGGGTTAGGGTTACGGTACAGGTTAGGGTTAGGGTTAGGGTTATGGTTAGGGTTAGGGTTATGGTACCGTTTAGGTTTAGATTTAGGTTTAGGTTAGGGTTACCGTAAACGTTAGGGTTAGGGTTAGGGTAAGGGTTAGGGTTAGTGTTACCGTACAGGTTAGGGTCATGGTTAGGGTTAGGGCTAGGGTTAGGGTTGTGGTATAGGTTAGGGTTAGGGTTAGGGTTAGGCTTAGGGTTACGGTACAGGTTATGATTAGGGTTAGGGTTAGGGTTACGGTACAGGTTAGGTTTAGAGTTTGGGTTACAGTACAGGGTAGGGTTCGGGTTAGTGTTAGGGTTAGGGTTACCCTACCGGTTAGTGTTAGGGCAAGGGTTAGGGTTAGGTTTAGTGTTACAGTACAGGTTAGGTTTAGGGTTAGTGGTAGGGTTACGGTACAGTTTAGAGTTAGGGTTAGGGTTAGCGTTTCAGTACAGGTTAGGGTTACGGTTAGGGTCAGGGTTACAGTAAAGGTTATCGTTAGGGTTAGGGTTAGGGTTACCGTAAACGTTAGGGTAAGGGTTAGGGTTAGGCTTATGTTATGGTCCAAGTTAGGCTTAGGGTTAGGGTTAGGGTTGCGCTACATGTTAGGGTTTTGGTTAGTGTTAGGTTTACCGTAGAGGTTAGGTTTAGGGTTAGGGTTAGGGTTACGGTACACGTTAGCATTAGGTTTAGGGTTAGGGTTAGGGTTACAGTACAGGTTAGGGTTAGCGTTAGGTTTATGGTTAGGGTTATGGTACAGGTTATGGTTAGTTTTAGGGTTAGGGGTAAGGTTACGATACAGGTTAGGTTTAGGGTTAGGGTTAGGGTTATGGTACAGGTTAGGTAAGTTTAGGTTAGGGTTAGGTTTAGGGTTACCGTACTATTTATGGTTACGTTTAGATTTAGGGTTATGGTTACAGTATTGGTTAGCATTAGGGTTAGCGATAGGGTTAAGTTTAGGGTTACAGTACAGTTTAGGGTTAGGTTTAGGGTTACGGTTAGGGTTACGGTTACGGTTACAGTACATGTTATGGTTAGGTTTACGGTTAGGGTTAGGGTTACGGTATAGGTTAGGTTTAGGGTTACTGTTAGGGTTAGGTTTATGGTACAGTTTAGTGTTAGGGTTAGGGTTAAGGTAGCGTTACGATACAGTTTAGGTTAGGGGTAGAGGTAGGTTTACGATAGAGGTTAGGTTTAGGGTTAGGGTTAGGTTTACAGTGTAGGTTAGGGTTAGGGTTAGGGTTTCGGTATAGATTAGGGTTAGGGTTAGGGTTACAGTACAGGTTAGGTTTAGGTTTAGAGTTAGGGTTAGGGTTACGGTACAGGTGAGGTTTAGGTTTAGGGTTAGTTTTACGGTACAGGTAAGGGTTATGGTTAGTGCTAAGGTTAGGATTAGGTTTAGGGTTAGGGTTAGGTTTGCGGTAGTTGTCGGTTAGGGATACGGTTAAGGTTAGGGTTAAGGTTAGGTTTACGGTGCAGGTTAGGGTTAGGTTTAGGGTTGGGGCAAACGTAAAGGTTAGGGTTAGGGTTAGGGTTATGGTACAGCTTAGGTTTAGGGTTAGGGTCATGGTTACGGTAAGGTTAGCATTAGTTTTAGGGTTAGGGTTAGTGTTATGGTAGAGGTTAGGGTTAGGGTACGGTACAGGTTAGGTTTAGGGTTATGGTGATGGTTAGTGTTAGGGTTTGGTTTACGGTACAGTTTATGGTTAGGTTTAGGGTTAAGGTTAGGGATACGGTACAGTTTAGGGTTAAGGTTAGTGTTAGGGTTATGGTACAGGTTAGGGTGAAGTTTAGGTTTAATGTAGGGTTACGGTACAAGTCAGGGTTATGGTTAGGTTTAGGTCTAGGGTTAGGGTATAGGTTAGCGTGAGGGTTAGGGTTAGGTTTAGGTTTAGGGTTACGGTACAGGTTAGTGATAGGTTTGGGGATAGGGTTAGGGTTTCGGTACAGGTTAGGGTTAGGGTTAGGTTTAGGGTTACTGTTACCGTATGGTTAGTTTTAAGGTTAGGGTTAGTGTTTGGGTTAGGGTTACCGTACAGGTTAGGGTCAGGTTTATGGTTACGGGTAGGGTAAGGGTTGGGTTTAGGGTTAGGGTTGTGGTACAGCTCATGGTTAGGGTTAGTTTTAGGGTTACCGTACAGGTTAGGGTTAGGGTTCGGTTTGCTGTACAGGTTAGGGTTACGGTACCGGTAGGATTAGGGTTAGGGTTAGGATAGGTTTATGGTACAGGTTAGGGTTAGGGTTAGGTTTACGGTATAGGCAGGGTTAGGGTTTGGGGTTAGGGTTAGGGTGAGGTTTAGGGTTAGGGTTACGGAACAAGTTACGGATACGATTAGGTTTAGGGTTAGGGCAATGATATAGGTGAGCGTTAGGGTTAGAGTTAGATTTAGGGTTACGGTACAGATTAGGGTTAGGGTTAGGGTTGGGGTTAGGGTTAGGTTTACGGTACGGGTTAGGGTTAGGGTTGCAGTACAGGATAGGGTTATAGTTAGGGTTAATTTTAGGGTTACGGTGCAAGTTAGGGTTAGGGTTAGTGTTAGGGTTATCGTACAAGTTTGGGTCAGGGTTAGGGTTACGGTTAGTGTTATGATACAGGTTATGGTTAGTTTAGGGTTAGGGTTAGGGTTACGGTACACTTTAGGTTTAAGTTTAGGTGAGGGCTAGGGTTAGGGTTACCGTACAATTTAGGGTTACGGTTTAGGTTTAGGTTAGGTTTATGTTAAGTTTAGGTTTAGGGTTACGGTATAGGTTAGCATTAGGGTTAAGGACAGGGTTAGGTTTAGAGTTACAGTACAGGTTAGGGTTAGTTTTAGGTTTAGGTTTAGGGTTAGAGTTACCATACAGGTTAGTGTTAGGGTTAGGTTTATGGTACAGTTAGGGTTAAGGTTAGCGTTAGGGTTATGGTTAGGTTTAGGCTTATTGTACCGTTTAGGTTTAGGGTTAGTTTTAGGGTTAGGGTTACCATACAGGTTCGGGTTAAGTTTAGGGTTAGGGTTAGGGTTACCCTACAGGTTAGGGTCACGTTTAAGTTTAGGGTTTGTGTTAGAGTTGCGGTACAGGTTAGGGTAACGGTTAGGTTTAGAGTTAGGGTTACGTTACAAGTTAGGGTTACGGTTACGGTACTGGTTAGCATTAGGGTGAGGGTTAGGGTACAGGTTAGGGTTAGTGTTAGGTTTAGGGTTAGCATTACAGTACAGGTTAGGGTGAAGTTTACTGTCGGGTTAGGGTTATGGTACAAGTTAGGGTTACGGTTGGGTTTAGAGTTAGGGTACGGGATAGGTTTGCTTTAGCTTTAGGGTTAGGGTTAGGTTTAGGGTTAGGTTTACCGAACAGGTTACGGTAAGGGTTAGGGTTAGGTTTAGGTTTGGGTTAGGGTTGCAGAACCCCTCAGGGTTAAGATTAGGGTTAGGTTTAGGGTTATGGTACAAGTTATGATTAGGGTTAGGGTTACGGTTCATGTTAGGTTTAAGGTTAGGGTTAGGGTTACTGTACAGGAAGGGTTAGGATTAGGGTTAGTGTTACGGTATAGGTAGCATTAGGGTTATGTTTAGGGTTATGTTTAGGTTTACGGTACAGGTTAGTGTTAGTTTTAGGCTAGGGTTAGGGTTAGGTTTAGGGTTACGGTACATGTTAGGGTTAGGATTAGGGTTTCAGTACATGGTAGGATTAGGGTTAGGGTTAGGGTTAGATAAAGTAAGGGTTAGGGTTAGTGTTAGGGTTAGGATTACATTAGAGGTTAGTGTTAGGGTTAGAGTTAGGGTTAGGGTTAGGGATTCAGTACAGGTTAGGTTTAGGTTTGGTGGTACTGTTACGGTACAGGTTAGGTTTAGTTTTAGGGTTAGGGTTTCGGTACACGTTAGGGTTAGGTTTAGGGTCAGGGTTACAGAACAGGTTAGGGTTAGGGTTACGGTACAGGTTAGGGTTAGGTTTAGGGTCAGGGTTACGGAACTGGTTAGGGTAATGTTACGGTACAGGTTAGGGTTAGGGTTAGTTTTAGAGTTACGGTACTAGTTAGGGTTAGGGTTAGGGTTAGGGTTAGGGTTACCGTACAGTTTAGGGTTAGGTTTAGGTTTAGGCTTAGTGTACCGTTTAGGTTTAGGGTTACGTTTAGGGTTAGGGTTACCGTACTGGTTCGGGTTAGGGTTAGGGTGAGGGTTAGTGTTACCATAAAGGTTAGGGTCAGGGTTAAGGTTAGGGTTAGGGTTAGGGTTAGGGTCACGTTACAAGTTAGTGTTACAGTTATGGTACTGGTTAGCATTAGGGTTAGGGTTAGGGTACAGTTTAGGGTTAGGTTTAGGTTTATTTTTAGGGTTACGGTACAGGTTAGGGTGAAGTTTACTGTTAGGGTTAGGGTTACGGTACAAGTTAGGGTTACAGTTAGGTTTAAAGTTAGGGTTACGGTAAAGGTTTGCGTTAGGTTTAGGGTTAGGGTTAGGTTTAGTGTTACGGTACAGGTTAGGGTTAGGGTCAGGTTTAGGGTTAGGTTTAGGGCTATGGGACAGGTTAGAGTTAGGTTAGGGGTAGGGTTAGGGTTACGGTACAATTTAGGGTTAGGGTTAGTGTTAGGGTTACGGTACCGGTAAGGTTTAGGGTTATTTTTAGGGTTAGGGTTACCGAACAGGTTAGGGTAAGGTTTAGGGTTAGGGTTAGGTTTAGCTTTAGGGTTAGTGTTGCAGAACAGCTTTGGGTTAGGATTAGGGTTAAGTTTAGGGTTACAGTACAGGTTATGATTAGGGTTAGGGTAGGGTTACGGTACAGGTTAGGGTTATCGTTAGGGTTCGGGTTACGGTACAAGTAGGGTTAGGTTTAGGGTTAGGGTTAGGGTTAGGGTTAGGGTAATGGAACAATTAAGGGTTACGTTTAGGTTTAAGGTTAGGTTTACGTTATTGGTTAGCATTAGGGTTATGTTTAGGGTTATGTTTAGGTTTATGGTACAGGTTAGGGTTAGGGTTAGTGGTAGGGTTAGCGTTATGGTACAGGTTATTGTTAGGGTTAGGGGAAGGGTTAGGGATAGGATTACAGTACAGGTTAGGTTTAGGATTAGTGGTACCGTTACAATACAGGTTAGGGTTAGTGTTAGGGTTACGGTACAGGCAGGGTCAGAGTTAGGGTTAGGGTTAGGGTTAAAGTTAGGGTTAGGGACAGGGTTATGGAACAAGTTAGGGTTACAATTAGGTTTAGAGTTAGGGTTACAGATTAGGTTAGGGTTTGGGTTAGGGTTAGTGTTAGGGTTCGGGTTACAGTACAGGTTAGGTTTAGGTTTAGGTTTACGGTTAGGGTTACGGTACAGGTTAGGTTTAGGGTTAGGGTTAGGTTAAGGGTTACGGTACAGGTTAGGTTTACGGTTAGGTTTAGAGTTAGGGTTAGGGTTATGGTTATGGTACAGGTTAGAGTTAGGGTTAGGGTTAGGTTTAGGGTTAGGGTTAGGTTTACGGCACGGGTTAGGTTTAGGGTTAGGATTAGGGTTAGGTTTATGGTACAGGTTATGGTTTGTATTAGGGTGAGGGTTAGGGTTACGGTACAGGTTAGATTTAAGTTTAGGGTTATGGTTAGGGTTAGGGTTACGGTATAAGTTAGGGTTACGGTTACATTTAGGGTTAGTGTTACAGTATAGGTTAGCGTAAGTTTTAGGGTTAGGATTAGGTTTAGGGTTACGGTAGAGGTTAGGGTTACGTTTAGGTTTAGGGTTAGGGTTAGGGTTAGGGTTAGGGTTACGGTACATGTTAGGGTTAGGTTTAGTGTTAGGGTTATCGTACAAGTTTGGGTCAGGGTTAGGGTTACGGTTAGTGTTATGATACAGGTTATGGTTAGTTTTAGGGTTAGAGTTAGGGTTACGGTACACTTTAGGTTTAAGTTTAGGTGAGGGCTAGGGTTAGGGTTACCGTAAAATTTAGGGTTACGGGTTAGGTTTAGGTTAGGTTTACGTTAAGTTTAGGTTTAGGGTTACGGTATAGGTTAGCATTAGGGTTAAGGATAGGGTTAGGTTTAGAGTTACAGTACAGATTAGGGTTAGTTTTAGGTTTAGGGTTAGGGTTAGAGTTACCGTACAGGTTAGTGTTAGGGTTCGGGTTATGGTACAGTTAGGGTTAAGGTTAGCGTTAGGGTTATGGTTAGGTTTAGGCTTATTGTACCGTTTAGGTTTAGGGTTAGTTTTAGGGTTAGGGTTACCGTACAGGTTCGGGTTAAGTTTAGGGTTAGGGTTAGGGTTACCCTACAGGTTAGAGTCACGTTTAAGTTTAGGGTTTGTGTTAGAGATGCGGTACAGGTTAGGGTAACGGTTAGGGTTAGAGTTAGGGTTACGTTACAAGTTAGGGTTATGGTTACGGTACTGGTTAGCATTAGGGTGAGGGTTAGGGTACAGGTTAGGGTTAGGGTTAGGTTTAGGGTTAGGGTTACAGTACAGGTTAGGGTGAAGTTTACTGTTCGGGTTAGGGTTATGGTACAAGTTAGGGTTACGGTTAGGTTTAGAGTTCGGGTACGGGATAGGTTTGCGTTACCTTTAGGGTTAGGGTTAGGTTTAGGGTTAGGGTTACCGAACAGGTTACGGTAAGGGTTAGGGTTAGGTTTAGGTTTAGGGTTAGGGTTGCAGAACCGCTCAGGGTTAGGATTAGTGTTAGGTTTAGGGTTACGGTACAAGTTATGATTAGGGTTAGGGTTACGGTACAGGTTAGGCTTAAGGTTAGGGTTAGGGTTACTGTACAGGAAGGGTTAGGATTAGAGTTAGTGTTACGGTATAGGTTAGCATTAGGGTTATGTTTAGGGTTATGTTTAGGTTTACGGTACAGGTTAGTGTTAGTTTTAGGCTAGGGTTAGGGTTAGGTTTAGGGATACGGTACAGGTTAGGGTTAGGATTAGGGTTTCAGTACATGGTAGGATTAGGCTTAGGGTTAGGGTTTCGATACAAGTAAGGGTTAGGGTTAGTGTTAGGGTTAGGATTACGGTACAGGTTAGTGTTAGGGTTAGAGTTAGGGTTAGGGTTAGGGTTTCAGTACAGGTTAGGTTTAGGTTTGGTGGTACTGTTACGGTACAGGTTAGGGTTAGTTTTAGGCTTAGGGTTTCGGTACACGTTAGGGTTAGGTTTAGGGTCAGGGTTACGGAACAGGTTAGGGTTAGGGTTACGGTACAGGTTAGGGTTAGGTTTAGGGTCAGGGTTACGGAACTGGTTAGGGTAATGTTACGGTACAGGTTAGGGTTAGGGTTAGTTTTAGAGTTACGGTACTAGTTAGGGTTAGGGTTAGGGGAAGGGTTAGTGTTAGGGTTACCGTACAGGTTAGGGTTAGGTTTAGGTTTAGGCTTAGTGTACCATTTAGGTTTAGGGTTACGTTTAGGGTTAGGGTTACCGTACTGGTTCGGGTTAGGGTTAGGGTGAGGGTTAGTGTTACCGTAAAGGTTAGGGTCAGGGTTAAGGTTAGGGTTAGGGTTAGGGTTAGGGTTAGGGTTAGGGACAGGGTTATGGAACAAGTTAGGGTTACAATTAGGTTTAGAGTTAGGGTTACAGATTAGGTTAGGGTTTGGGTTAGGGTTAGTGTTAGGGTTCGGGTTACAGTACAGGTTAGGTTTAGGTTTAGGTTTACGGTTAGGGTTACGGTACAGGTTAGGGTGAAGTTTACTGTTAGGTTTAGGGTTACGGTACAAGTTAGGGTTACAGTTAGGTTTAAAGTTAGGGTTACGGCAAAGGTTTGCGTTAGGTTTAGGGTTAGGGTTAGGTTTAGTGTTACGGTACAGGTTAGGGTTAGGGTCAGGTTTAGGGTTAGGTTTAGGGTTACGGGACAGGTTAGAGTTAGGTTAGGGGTAGGGTTAGGGTTACGGTACAATTTAGTGTTAGGGTTAGTGTTAGGGTTACGGTACCGGTTAGGTTTAGGGTTATTTTTAGGGTTAGGGTTACCGAACAGGTTAGGGTAAGGTTTAGGGTTAGGGTTAGGTTTAGCTTTAGGGTTAGTGTTGCAGAACAGCTTTGGGTTAGGATTAGGGTTAGGTTTAGGGTTACAGTACAGGTTATGATTAGGGTTAGGGTAGGGTTACGGTACAGGTTAGGGTTATCGTTAGGGTTAGGGTTACGGTACAAGTAGGGTTAGGTTTAGGGTTAGGGTTAGGGTTAGGGTTAGGGTAATGGAACAATTTAGGGTTACGTTTAGGTTTAAGGTTAGGTTTACGTTATTGGTTAGCATTAGGGTTATGTTTAGGGTTATGTTTAGGTTTATGGTACAGGTTAGGGTTAGGGTAAGTGGTAGGGTTAGCGTTATGGTACAGGTTATTGTTAGGGTTAGGGGAAGGGTTAGGGATAGGATTACAGTACAGGTTAGGTTTAGGATTAGTGGTACCGTTACAATACAGGTTAGGGTTAGTGTTAGGGTTACGGTACAGGCAGGGTCAGAGTTAGGGTTAGGGTTAGGGTTAAAGTTAGGGTTAGGGACAGGGTTATGGAACAAGTTAGGGTTACAATTAGGTTTAGAGTTAGGGTTACAGATTAGGTTAGGGTTTGGGTTAGGGTTAGTGTTAGGGTTCGGGTTACAGTACAGGTTAGGTTTAGGTTTAGGTTTACGGTTAGGGTTACGGTAGGTTAGGTTTACGGTTAGGTTTAGAGTTAGGGTTAGGGTTATGGTTATGGTACAGGTTAGAGTTAGGGTTAGGGTTAGGTTAGGGTTAGGGTTAGGTTTACGGCACGGGTTAGGTTTAGGGTTAGGATTAGGGTTAGGTTTATGGTACAGGTTATGGTTTGTATTAGGGTGAGGGTTAGGGTTATGGTACAGGTTAGATTTAAGTTTAGGGTTATGGTTAGGGTTAGGGTTACGGTATAAGTTAGGGTTACGGTTACATTTAGGGTTAGTGTTACAGTATAGGTTAGCGTAAGTTTTAGGGTTAGGATTAGGATTAGGGTTACGGTACAGGTTAGGGTTACGTTTAGGTTTAGGGTTAGGGTTAGGGTTAGGGTTAGGGTTACGGTACATGTTAGGGTTAGGTTTAGTGTTAGGGTTATCGTACAAGTTTGGGTCAGGGTTAGGGTTACGGTTAGTGTTATGATACAGGTTATGGTTAGTTTTAGGGTTAGAGTTAGGGTTACTGTACACTTTAGGTTTAAGTTTAGGTGAGGGCTAGGGTTAGGGTTACCGTAAAATTTAGGGTTACGGGTTAGGTTTAGGTTAGGTTTACGTTAAGTTTAGGTTTAGGGTTACGGTATAGGTTAGCATTAGGGTTAAGGATAGGGTTAGGTTTAGAGTTACAGTACAGGTTAGGGTTAGTTTTAGGTTTAGGGTTAGGGTTAGAGTTACCGTACAGGTTAGTGTTAGGGTTCGGGTTATGGTACAGTTAGGGTTAAGGTTAGCGTTAGGGTTATGGTTAGGTTTAGGCTTATTGTACCGTTTAGGTTTAGGGTTAGTTTTAGGGTTAGGGTTACCGTACAGGTTCAGGTTAAGTTTAGGGTTAGGGTTAGGGTTACCCTACAGGTTAGGGTCACGTTTAAGTTTAGGGTTTGTGTTAGAGATGCGGTACAGGTTAGGGTAACGGTTAGGGTTAGAGTTAGGGTTACGTTACAAGTTAGGGTTACGGTTACGGTACTGGTTAGCATTAGGGTGAGGGTTAGGGTACAGGTTAGGGTTAGGGTTAGGTTTAGGGTTAGGGTTACAGTACAGGTTAGGGTGAAGTTTACTGTTCGGGTTAGGGTTATGGTACAAGTTAGGGTTACGGTTAGGTTTAGAGTTAGGGTACGGGATAGGTTTGCGTTACCTTTAGGGTTAGGGTTAGGTTTAGGGTTAGGGTTACCGAACAGGTTACGGTAAGGGTTAGGGTTAGGTTTAGGTTTAGGGTTAGGGTTGCAGAACCGCTCAGGGTTAGGATTAGGGTTAGGTTTAGGGTTACGGTACAAGTTATGATTAGGGTTAGGGTTACGGTACAGGTTAGGCTTAAGGTTAGGGTTAGGGTTACTGTACAGGAAGGGTTAGGATTAGAGTTAGTGTTACGGTATAGGTTAGCATTAGGGTTATGTTTAGGGTTATGTTTAGGTTTACGGTACAGGTTAGTGTTAGTTTTAGGCTAGGGTTAGGGTTAGGTTTAGGGATACGGTACAGGTTAGGGTTAGGATTAGGGTTTCAGTACATGGTAGGATTAGGCTTAGGGTTAGGGTTTCGATACAAGTAAGGGTTAGGGTTAGTGTTAGGGTTAGGATTACGTTAGAGGTTAGTGTTAGGGTTAGAGTTAGGGTTAGGGTTAGGGTTTCAGTACAGGTTAGGTTTAGGTTTGGTGGTACTGTTACGGTACAGGTTAGGTTTAGTTTTAGGGTTAGGGTTTCGGTACACGTTAGGGTTAGGTTTAGGGTCAGGGTTACGGAACAGGTTAGGGTTAGGGTTACGGTACAGGTTAGGGTTAGGTTTAGGGTCAGGGTTACGGAACTGGTTAGGGTAATGTTACGGTACAGGTTAGGGTTAGGGTTAGTTTTAGAGTTACGGTACTAGTTAGGGTTAGGGTTAGGGGAAGGTTAGTGTTAGGGTTACCGTACAGGTTAGGGTTAGGTTTAGGTTTAGGCTTAGTGTACCATTTAGGTTAGGGTTACGTTTAGGGTTAGGGTTACCGTACTGGTTCGGGTTAGGGTTAGGGTGAGGGTTAGTGTTACCGTAAAGGTTAGGGTCAGGGTTAAGGTTAGGGTTAGGGTTAGGGTTAGGGTTAGGGTTAGGGACAGGGTTATGGAACAAGTTAGGGTTACAATTAGGTTTAGAGTTAGGGTTACAGATTAGGTTAGGGTTTGGGTTAGGGTTAGTGTTAGGGTTCGGGTTACAGTACAGGTTAGGTTTAGGTTTAGGTTTACGGTTAGGGTTACGGTACAGGTTAGGGTGAAGTTTACTGTTAGGTTTAGGGTTACGGTACAAGTTAGGGTTACAGTTAGGTTTAAAGTTAGGGTTACGGCAAAGGTTTGCGTTAGGTTTAGGGTTAGGGTTAGGTTTAGTGTTACGGTACAGGTTAGGGTTAGGGTCAGGTTTAGGGTTAGGTTTAGGGTTACGGGACAGGTTAGAGTTAGGTTAGGGGTAGGGTTAGGGTTACGGTACAATTTAGTGTTAGGGTTAGTGTTAGGGTTACGGTACCGGTTAGGTTTAGGGTTATTTTTAGGGTTAGGGTTACCGAACAGGTTAGGGTAAGGTTTAGGGTTAGGGTTAGGTTTAGCTTTAGGGTTAGTGTTGCAGAACAGCTTTGGGTTAGGATTAGGGTTAGGTTTAGGGTTACAGTACAGGTTATGATTAGGGTTAGGGTAGGGTTACGGTACAGGTTAGGGTTATCGTTAGGGTTAGGGTTACAGTACAAGTAGGGTTAGGTTTAGGGTTAGGGTTAGGGTTAGGGTTAGGGTAATGGAACAATTTAGGGTTACGTTTAGGTTTAAGGTTAGGTTTACGTTATTGGTTAGCATTAGGGTTATGTTTAGGGTTATGTTTAGGTTTATGGTACAGGTTAGGGTTAGGGTTAGTGGTAGGGTTAGCGTTATGGTACAGGTTATTGTTAGGGTTAGGGGAAGGGTTAGGGATAGGATTACAGTACAGGTTAGGTTTAGGATTAGTGGTACCGTTACAATACAGGTTAGGGTTAGTGTTAGGGTTACGGAACAGGCAGGGTCAGAGTTAGGGTTAGGGTTAGGGTTAGAGTTAGGGTTAGGGACAGGGTTATGGAACAAGTTAGGGTTACAATTAGGTTTAGAGTTAGGGTTACAGATTAGGTTAGGGTTTGGGTTAGGGTTAGTGTTAGGGTTCGGGTTACAGTACAGGTTAGGTTTAGGTTTAGGTTTACGGTTAGGGTTACGGTACAGGTTAGGTTTAGGTTTAGGGTTAGGTTAAGGGTTATGGTACAGGTTAGGTTTACGGTTAGGTTTAGAGTTAGGGTTAGGGTTATGGTTATGGTACAGGTTAGAGTTAGGGTTAGGGTTAGGTTTAGGGTTAGGGTTAGGTTTACGGCACGGGTTAGGTTTAGGGTTAGGATAAGGGTTAGGTTTATGGTACAGGTTATGGTTTGTATTAGGGTTAGGGTTAGGGTTACGGTACAGGTTAGATTTAAGTTTAGGGTTATGGTTAGGGTTAGGGTTACGGTATAAGTTAGGGTTACGGTTACATTTAGGGTTAGTGTTACAGTATAGGTTAGCGTAAGTTTTAGGGTTACAATTAGGTTTAGAGTTAGGGTTACAGATTAGGTTAGGGTTTGGGTTAGGGTTAGTGTTAGGGTTCGGGTTACAGTACAGGTTAGGTTTAGGTTTAGGTTTACGGTTAGGGTTACGGTACAGGTTAGGGTGAAGTTTACTGTTAGGTTTAGGGTTACGGTACAAGTTAGGGTTACAGTTAGGTTTAAAGTTAGGGTTACGGCAAAGGTTTGCGTTAGGTTTAGGGTTAGGGTTAGGTTTAGTGTTACGGTACAGGTTAGGGTTAGGGTCAGGTTTAGGGTTAGGTTTAGGGTTACGGGACAGGTTAGAGTTAGGTTAGGGGTAGGGTTAGGGTTACGGTACAATTTAGTGTTAGGGTTAGTGTTAGGGTTACGGTACCGGTTAGGTTTAGGGTTATTTTTAGGGTTAGGGTTACCGAACAGGTTAGGGTAAGGTTTAGGGTTAGGGTTAGGTTTAGCTTTAGGGTTAGTGTTGCAGAACAGCTTTGGGTTAGGATTAGGGTTAGGTTTAGGGTTACAGTACAGGTTATGATTAGGGTTAGGGTAGGGTTACGGTACAGGTTAGGGTTATCGTTAGGGTTAGGGTTACGGTACAAGTAGGGTTAGGTTTAGGGTTAGGGTTAGGGTTAGGGTTAGGGTAATGGAACAATTTAGGGTTACGTTTAGGTTTAAGGTTAGGTTTACGTTATTGGTTAGCATTAGGGTTATGTTTAGGGTTATGTTTAGGTTTATGGTACAGGTTAGGGTTAGGGTTAGTGGTAGGGTTAGCGTTATGGTACAGGTTATTGTTAGGGTTAGGGGAAGGGTTAGGGATAGGATTACAGTACAGGTTAGGTTTAGGATTAGTGGTACCGTTACAATACAGGTTAGGGTTAGTGTTAGGGTTACGGTACAGGCAGGGTCAGAGTTAGGGTTAGGGTTAGGGTTAGAGTTAGGGTTAGGGACAGGGTTATGGAACAAGTTAGGGTTACAATTAGGTTTAGAGTTAGGGTTACAGATTAGGTTAGGGTTTGGGTTAGGGTTAGTGTTAGGGTTCGGGTTACAGTACAGGTTAGGTTTAGGTTTAGGTTTACGGTTAGGGTTACGGTAGGTTAGGTTTACGGTTAGGTTTAGAGTTAGGGTTAGGGTTATGGTTATGGTACAGGTTAGAGTTAGGGTTAGGGTTAGGTTAGGGTTAGGGTTAGGTTTACGGCACGGGTTAGGTTTAGGGTTAGGATTAGGGTTAGGTTTATGGTACAGGTTATGGTTTGTATTAGGGTGAGGGTTAGGGTTATGGTACAGGTTAGATTTAAGTTTAGGGTTATGGTTAGGGTTAGGGTTACGGTATAAGTTAGGGTTACGGTTACATTTAGGGTTAGTGTTACAGTATAGGTTAGCGTAAGTTTTAGGGTTAGGATTAGGTTTAGGGTTACGGTACAGGTTAGGGTTACGTTTAGGTTTAGGGTTAGGGTTAGGGTTAGGGTTACGGTACATGTTAGGGTTAGGTTTAGTGTTAGGGTTATCGTACAAGTTTGGGTCAGGGTTGGGGTTACGGTTAGTGTTATGATACAGGTTATGGTTAGTTTTAGGGTTAGAGTTAGGGTTACGGTACACTTTAGGTTTAAGTTTAGGTGAGGGCTAGGGTTAGGGTTACCGTAAAATTTAGGGTTACGGGTTAGGTTTAGGTTAGGTTTACGTTAAGTTTAGGTTTAGGGTTACGGTATAGGTTAGCATTAGGGTTAAGGATAGGGTTAGGTTTAGAGTTACAGTACAGATTAGGGTTACTTTTAGGTTTAGGGTTAGGGTTAGAGTTACCGTACAGGTTAGTGTTAGGGTTCGGGTTATGGTACAGTTAGGGTTAAGGTTAGCGTTAGGGTTATGGTTAGGTTTAGGCTTATTGTACCGTTTAGGTTTAGGGTTAGTTTTAGGGTTAGGGTTACCGTACAGGTTCGGGTTAAGTTTAGGGTTAGGGTTAGGGTTACCCTACAGGTTAGGGTCACGTTTAAGTTTAGGGTTTGTGTTAGAGTTGCGGTACAGGTTAGGGTAACGGTTAGGGTTAGAGTTAGGGTTACGTTACAAGTTAGGGTTACGGTTACGGTACTGGTTAGCATTAGGGTGAGGGTTAGGGTACAGGTTAGGGTTAGGGTTAGGTTTAGGGTTAGGGTTACAGTACAGGTTAGGGTGAAGTTTACTGTTCGGGTTAGGGTTATGGTACAAGTTAGGGCTACGGTTAGGTTTAGAGTTCGGGTACGGGATAGGTTTGCGTTACCTTTAGGGTTAGGGTTAGGTTTAGGGTTAGGGTTACCGAACAGGTTACGGTAAGGGTTAGGGTTAGGTTTAGGTTTAGGGTTAGGGTTGCAGAACCGCTCAGGGTTAGGATTAGTGTTAGGTTTAGGGTTACGGTACAAGTTATGATTAGGGTTAGGGTTACGGTACAGGTTAGGCTTAAGGTTAGGGTTAGGGTTACTGTACAGGAAGGGTTAGGATTAGAGTTAGTGTTACGGTATAGGTTAGCATTAGGGTTATGTTTAGGGTTATGTTTAGGTTTACGGTACAGGTTAGTGTTAGTTTTAGGCTAGGGTTAGGGTTAGGTTTAGGGATACGGTACAGGTTGGGGTTAGGATTAGGGTTTCAGTACATGGTAGGATTAGGCTTAGGGTTAGGGTTTCGATACAAGTAAGGGTTAGGGTTAGTGTTAGGGTTAGGATTACGGTACAGGTTAGTGTTAGGGTTAGAGTTAGGGTTAGGGTTAGGGTTTCAGTACAGGTTAGGTTTAGGTTTGGTGGTACTGTTACGGTACAGGTTAGGGTTAGTTTTAGGGTTAGGGTTTCGGTACACGTTAGGGTTAGGTTTAGGGTCAGGGTTACGGAACAGGTTAGGGTTAGGGTTACGGTACATGTTAGGGTTAGGTTTAGGGTCAGGGTTACGGAACTGGTTAGGGTAATGTTACGGTACAGGTTAGGGTTAGGGTTAGTTTTAGAGTTACGGTACTAGTTAGGGTTAGGGTTAGGGGAACGGTTAGTGTTAGGGTTACCGTACAGGTTAGGGTTAGGTTTAGGTTTAGGCTTAGTGTACCATTTAGGTATAGGGTTACGTTTAGGGTTAGGGTTACCGTACTGGTTCGGGTTAGGGTTAGGGTGAGGGTTAGTGTTACCGTAAGGTTAGGGTCAGGGTTAAGGTTAGGGTTAGGGTTAGGGTTAGGGTTAGGGTTAGGGACAGGGTTATGGAACAAGTTAGGGTTACAATTAGGTTTAGAGTTAGGGTTACAGATTAGGTTAGGGTTTGGGTTAGGGTTAGTGTTAGGGTTCGGGTTACAGTACAGGTTAGGTTTAGGTTTAGGTTTACAGTTAGGGTTACGGTACAGGTTAGGGTGAAGTTTACTGTTAGGTTTAGGGTTACGGTACAAGTTAGGGTTACAGTTAGGTTTAAAGTTAGGGTTACGGCAAAGGTTTGCGTTAGGTTTAGGGTTAGGGTTAGGGTTAGTGTTACGGTACAGGTTAGGGTTAGGGTCAGGTTTAGGGTTAGGTTTAGGGTTACGGGACAGGTTAGAGTTAGGTTAGGGGTAGGGTTAGGGTTACGGTACAATTTAGTGTTAGGGTTAGTGTTAGGGTTACGGTACCGGTTAGGTTTAGGGTTATTTTTAGGGTTAGGGTTACCGAACAGGTTAGGGTAAGGTTTAGGGTTAGGGTTAGGTTTAGCTTTAGGGTTAGTGTTGCAGAACAGCTTTGGGTTAGGATTAGGGTTAGGTTTAGGGTTACAGTACAGGTTATGATTAGGGTAAGGGTAGGGTTACGGTACAGGTTAGGGTTATCGTTAGGGTTAGGGTTACGGTACAAGTAGGGTTAGGTTTAGGGTTAGGGTTAGGGTTAGGGTTAGGGTAATGGAACAATTTAGGGTTACGTTTAGGTTTAAGGTTAGGTTTACGTTATTGGTTAGCATTAGGGTTATGTTTAGGGTTATGTTTAGGTTTATGGTACAGGTTAGGGTTAGGGTTAGTGGTAGGGTTAGCGTTATGGTACAGGTTATTGTTAGGGTTAGGGGAAGGGTTAGGGATAGGATTACAGTACAGGTTAGGTTTAGGATTAGTGGTGCCGTTACAATACAGGTTAGGGTTAGTGTTAGGGTTACGGTACAGGCAGGGTCAGAGTTAGGGTTAGGGTTAGGGTTAGAGTTAGGGTTAGGGACAGGGTTATGGAACAAGTTAGGGTTACAATTAGGTTTAGAGTTAGGGTTACAGATTAGGTTAGGGTTTGGGTTAGGGTTAGTGTTAGGGTTCGGGTTACAGTACAGGTTAGGTTTAGGTTTAGGTTTACGGTTAGGGTTACGGTACAGGTTAGGTTTAGGGTTAGGGTTAGGTTAAGGGTTACGGTACAGGTTAGGTTTACAGTTAGGTTTAGAGTTAGGGTTAGGGTTATGGTTATGGTACAGGTTAGAGTTAGGGTTAGGGTTAGGTTTAGGGTTAGGGTTAGGTTTACGGCACGGGTTAGGTTTAGGTTTAGGATTAGGGTTAGGTTTATGGTACAGGTTATGGTTTGTATTAGGGTGAGGGTTAGGGATACGGTACAGGTTAGATTTAAGTTTAGGGTTATGGTTAGGGTTAGGGTTACGGTATAAGTTAGGGTTACGGTTACATTTAGGGTTAGTGTTACAGTATAGGTTAGCGTAAGTTTTAGGGTTAGGATTAGGTTTAGGGTTACGGTACAGGTTAGGGTTACGTTTAGGTTTAGGGTTAGGGTTAGGGTTAGGGTTAGGGTTACGGTACATGTTAGGGTTAGGTTTAGTGTTAGGGTTATCGTACAAGTTTGGGTCAGGGTTAGGGTTACGGTTAGTGTTATGATACAGGTTATGGTTAGTTTTAGGGTTAGAGTTAGGGTTACGGTACACTTTAGGTTTAAGTTTAGGTGAGGGCTAGGGTTGGGGTTACTGTAAAATTTAGGGTTACGGGTTAGGTTTAGGTTAGGTTTACGTTAAGTTTAGGTTTAGGGTTACGGTATAGGTTAGCATTAGGGTTAAGGATAGGGTTAGTTTTAGAGTTACAGTACAGGTTAGGGTTAGTTTTAGGTTTAGGGTTAGGGTTAGAGTTACCGTACAGGTTAGTGTTAGGGTTCGGGTTATGGTACACTTAGGGTTAAGGTTAGCGTTAGGGTTATAGTGGGATTTCCAAACTTATTATGCCATTTAGAGTTTAAAGTTAATTTAGGAATTTAGGAATTACCCGTACAAGTTCGGAATTGAATTTAAGGTGGAATTAAAATTTACCCTACACAAGTTGAGTCACATTTAAGATTTTAGGAAGTTTGTGTTAGGGTTGCGGTACAGGTTAGGGTAACGGTTAGGGTTAGAGTTAGGGTTACGTTACAAGTTAGGGTTACAGTTACGGTACTGGTTAGCATTAGGGTGAGGGTTAGGGTACAGGTTAGGGTTAGTGTTAGGTTTAGGGTTAGCGTTACAGTACAGGTTAGGGTGAAGTTTACTGTTCGGGTAGGGTTATGGTACAAGTTAGGGTTACGGTTAGGTTTAGAGTTAGGGTACGGGATAGGTTTGCGTTACCTTTAGGGTTAGGGTTAGGTTTAGGGTTAGGGTTACCCGAACAGGTTACGGTAAGGGTTAGGGTTAGGTTTAGGTTTGGGTTAGGGTTGCAGAACCCCTCAGGGTTAGGATTAGGGTTAGGTTTAGGGTTATGGTACAAGTTATGATTAGGGTTAGGGTTACGGTTCATGTTAGGTTTAAGGTTAGGGTTAGGGTTACTGTACAGGAAGGTTTAGGATTAAGGTTAGTGTTACGGTATAGGTAGCATTAGGGTTATGTTTAGGGTTATGTTTAGGTTTACGGTACAGGTTAGTGTTAGTTTTAGGCTAGGGTTAGGGTTAGGTTTAGGGATACGGTACAGGTTAGGGTTAGGATTAGGGTTTCAGTACATGGTAGGATTAGGCTTAGGGTTAGGGTTTCGATACAAGTAAGGGTTAGGGTTAGTGTTAGGGTTAGGATTACATTACAGGTTAGTGTTAGGGTTAGAGTTAGGGTTAGGGTTAGGGTTTCAGTACAGGTTAGGTTTAGGTTTGGTGGTACTGTTACGGTACAGGTTAGGGTTAGTTTTAGGGTTAGGGTTTCGGTACACGTTAGGGTTAGGTTTAGGGTCAGGGTTACGGAACAGGTTAGGGTTAGGGTTACGGTACAGGTTAGGGTTAGGTTTAGGGTCAGGGTTACGGAACTGGTTAGGGTAATGTTACGGTACAGGTTAGGGTTAGGGTTAGTTTTAGAGTTACGGTACTAGTTAGGGTTAGGGTTAGGGGAAGGGTTAGTGTTAGGGTTACCGTACAGGTTAGGGTTAGGTTTAGGTTTAGGCTTAGTGTACCATTTAGGTTTAGGGTTACGTTTAGGGTTAGGGTTACCGTACTGGTTCGGGTTAGGGTTAGGGTGAGGGTTAGTGTTACCGTAAAGGTTAGGGTCAGGGTTAAGGTTAGGGTTAGGGTTAGGGTTAGGGTTAGGGTTAGGGACAGGGTTATGGAACAAGTTAGGGTTACAATTAGGTTTAGAGTTAGGGTTACAGATTAGGTTAGGGTTTGGGTTAGGGTTAGTGTTAGGGTTCGGGTTACAGTACAGGTTAGGTTTAGGTTTAGGTTTACGGTTAGGGTTACGGTACAGGTTAGGTTTAGGGTTAGGGTTAGGTTAAGGGTTACGGTACAGGTTAGGTTTACAGTTAGGTTTAGAGTTAGGGTTAGGGTTATGGTTATGGTACAGGTTAGAGTTAGGGTTAGGGTTATGTTTAGGGTTAGGGTTAGGTTTACGGCACGGGTTAGGTTTAGGGTTAGGATTAGGGTTAGGTTTATGGTACAGGTTATGGTTTGTATTAGGGTGAGGGTTAGGGTTACGGTACAGGTTAGATTTAAGTTTAGGGTTATGGTTAGGGTTAGGGTTACGGTATAAGTTAGGGTTACGGTTACATTTAGGGTTAGTGTTACAGTATAGGTTAGCGTAAGTTTTAGGGTTACAATTAGGTTTAGAGTTAGGGTTACAGATTAGGTTAGGGTTTGGGTTAGGGTTAGTGTTAAGGTTCGGGTTACAGTACAGGTTAGGTTTGGGTTTAGGTTTACGGTTAGGGTTACGGTACAGGTTAGGGTGAAGTTTACTGTTAGGTTTAGGGTTACGGTACAAGTTAGGGTTACAGTTAGGTTTAAAGATAGGGTTACGGCAAAGGTTTGCGTTAGGTTTAGGGTTAGGGTTAGGTTTAGTGTTACGGTACACGTTGGGGTTAGGGTCAGGTTTAGGGTTAGGTTTAGGGTTATGGGACAGGTTAGAGTTAGGTTAGGGGTAGGGTTAGGGTTACGGTACAATTTAGTGTTAGGGTTAGTGTTAGGGTTACGGTACCGGTTAGGTTTAGGGTTATTTTTAGGGTTAGGGTTACCGAACAGGTT
Organism: Otocyon megalotis megalotis; assembly: GCA_017311455.1. Lineage (NCBI taxonomy): Eukaryota > Metazoa > Chordata > Mammalia > Carnivora > Canidae > Otocyon > Otocyon megalotis. Next base: position 40,390 of record JAEUCK010006675.1, read on the forward strand.
AGGGTAAGGTTTAGGGTTAGGGTTAGGTTTAGCTTTGGGGTTAGTGTTGCAGAACAGCTTTGGGTTAGGATTAGGGTTAGGTTTAGGGTTACAGTACAGGTTATGATTAGGGTTAGGGTAGGGTTACGGTACAGGTTAGGGTTATCGTTAGGGTTAGGGTTACGGTACAAGTAGGGTTAGGTTTAGGGTTAGGGTTAGGGTTAGGGTTAGGGTAATGGAACAATTTAGGGTTACGTTTAGGTTTAAGGTTAGGTTTACGTTATTGGTTAGCATTAGGGTTATGTTTAGGGTTATGTTTAGGTTTATGGGACAGGTTAGGGTTAGGGTTAGTGGTAGGGTTAGCGTTATGGTACAGGTTATTGTTAGGGTTAGGGGAAGGGTTAGGGATAGGATTACAGTACAGGTTAGGTTTAGGATTAGTGGTACCGTTACAATACAGGTTAGGGTTAGTGTTAGGGTTACGGTACAGGCAGGTTCAGAGTTAGGGTTAGGGTTAGAGTTAGAGTTAGGGTTAGGGACAGGGTTATGGAACAAGTTAGGGTTACAATTAGGTTTAGAGTTAGGGTTACAGATTAGGTTAGGGTTTGGGTTAGGGTTAGTGTTAGGGTTCGGGTTACAGTACAGGTTAGGTTTAGGTTTAGGTTTACGGTTAGGTTTACGGTACAGGTTAGGGTGAAGTTTACTGTTAGGTTTAGGGTTACGGTACAAGTTAGGGTTACAGTTAGGCTTAAAGTTAGGGTTACGGCAAAGGTTTGCGTTAGGTTTAGGGTTAGGTTTAGGTTTAGTGTTACGGTACAGGTTAGGGTTAGGGTCAGGTTTAGGGTTAGGTTTAGGGTTACGGGACAGGTTAGAGTTAGGTTAGGGGTAGGGTTAGGGTTACGGTACAATTTAGTTAGGGTTAGGGTTAGGGTTTCTGTACCGGTAAGGTTTAGGGTTATTTTTAGGGTTAGGGTTACCGAACAGGTTAGGGTAAGGTTTAGGGTTAGGGTTAGGTTTAGCTTTAGGTTAGTGTTGCAGAACAGCTTTGGGTTAGGATTAGGGTTAGGTTTAGGGTTACAGTACACGTTATGATTAGGGTTAGGGTAGGGTTACGGTACAGGTTAGGGTTATCGTTAGGGTTAGGGTTACGGTACAAGTAGGGTTAGGTTTAGGGTTAGGGTTAGGGTTAGGGTTAGGGTAATGGAACAATTTAGGGTTACGTTTAGGTTTAAGGTTAGGTTTACGTTATTGGTTAGCATTAGGGTTATGTTTAGGGTTATGTTTAGGTTTATGGTACAGGTTAGGGTTAGGGTTAGTGGTAGGGTTAGCGTTATGGTACAGGTTAGTGTTAGGGTTAGGGGAAGGGTTAGGGATAGGATTACAGTACAGGTTAGGTTTAGGATTAGTGGTACCGTTACAATACAGGTTAGGGTTAGTGTTAGGGTTACGGTACAGGCAGGGTCAGAGTTAGGGTTAGGGTTAGGGTTAGAGTTAGGGTTAGGGACAGGGTTATGGAACAAGTTAGGGTTACAATTAGGTTTAGAGTTAGGGTTACAGATTAGGTTAGGGTTTGGGTTAGGGTTAGTGTTAGGGTTCGGGTTACAGTACAGGTTAGGTTTAGGTTTAGGTTTACGGTTAGGGTTACGGTACAGGTTAGGGTGAAGTTTACTGTTAGGTTTAGGGTTACGGTACAAGTTAGGGTTACAGTTAGGTTTAAAGTTAGGGTTACGGCAAAGGTTTGCGTTAGGTTTAGGGTTAGGGTTAGGTTTAGTGTTACGGTACAGGTTAGGGTTAGGGTCAGGTTTAGGGTTAGGTTTAGGGTTACGGGACAGGTTAGAGTTAGGTTAGGGGTAGGGTTAAGGTTACGGTACAATTTAGTGTTAGGGTTAGTGTTAGGGTTACGGTACCGGTTAGGTTTAGGGTTATTTTTAGGGTTAGGGTTACCGAACAGGTTAGGGTAAGGTTTAGGGTTAGGGTTAGGTTTAGCTTTAGGGTTAGTGTTGCAGAACAGCTTTGGGTTAGGATTAGGGTTAGGTTTAGGGTTACAGTACAGGTTATGATTAGGGTTAGGGTAGGGTTACGGTACAGGTTAGGGTTATCGTTAGGGTTAGGGTTACGGTACAAGTAGGGTTAGGTTTAGGGTTAGGGTTAGGGTTAGGGTTAGGGTAATGGAACAATTTAGGGTTACGTTTAGGTTTAAGGTTAGGTTTACGTTATTGGTTAGCATTAGGGTTATGTTTAGGGTTATGTTTAGGTTTATGGTACAGGTTAGGGTTAGGGTTAGTGGTAGGGTTAGCGTTATGGTACAGGTTATTGTTAGGGTTAGGGGAAGGGTTAGGGATAGGATTACAGTACAGGTTAGGTTTAGGATTAGTGGTACCGTTACAATACAGGTTAGGGTTAGTGTTAGGGTTACGGTACAGGCAGGGTCAGAGTTAGGGTTAGGGTTAGGGTTAAAGTTAGGGTTAGGGACAGGGTTATGGAACAAGTTAGGGTTACAATTAGGTTTAGAGTTAGGGTTACAGATTAGGTTAGGGTTTGGGTTAGGGTTAGTGTTAGGGTTCGGGTTACAGTACAGGTTAGGTTTAGGTTTAGGTTTACGGTTAGGGTTACGGTACAGGTTAGGGTGAAGTTTACTGTTAGGTTTAGGGTTACGGTACAAGTTAGGGTTACAGTTAGATTTAAAGTTAGGGTTACGGCAAAGGTTTGCGTTAGGTTTAGGGTTAGGATTAGGTTTAGTGTTACGGTACAGGTTAGGGTTAGGGTCAGGTTTAGGGTTAGGTTTAGGGTTACGGGACAGGTTAGAGTTAGGTTAGGGGTAGGGTTAGGGTTACGGTACAATTTAGTGTTAGGGTTAGTGTTAGGGTTACGGTACCGGTTAGGTTTAGGGTTATTTTTAGGGTTAGGGTTACCGAACAGGTTAGGGTAAGGTTTAGGGTTAGGGTTAGGTTTAGCTTTAGGGTTAGTGTTGCAGAACAGCTTTGGGTTAGGATTAGGGTTAGGTTTAGGGTTACAGTACAGGTTATGATTAGGGTAAGGGTAGGGTTACGGTACAGGTTAGGGTTATCGTTAGGGTTAGGGTTACGGTACAAGTAGGGTTAGGTTTAGGGTTAGGGTTAGGGTTAGGGTTAGGGTAATGGAACAATTTAGGGTTACGTTTAGGTTTAAGGTTAGGTTTACGTTATTGGTTAGCATTAGGGTCATGTTTAGGGTTATGTTTAGGTTTATGGTACAGGTTAGGGTTAGGGTTAGTGGTAGGGTTAGCGTTATGGTACAGGTTATTGTTAGGGTTAGGGGAAGGGTTAGGGATAGGATTACAGTACAGGTTAGGTTTAGGATTAGTGGTACCGTTACAATACAGGTTAGGGTTAGTGTTAGGGTTACGGTACAGGCAGGGTCAGAGTTAGGGTTAGGGTTAGGGTTAGAGTTAGGGTTAGGGACAGGGTTATGGAACAAGTTAGGGTTACAATTAGGTTTAGAGTTAGGGTTACAGATTAGGTTAGGGTTTGGGTTAGGGTTAGTGTTAGGGTTCGGGTTACAGTACAGGTTAGGTTTAGGTTTAGGTTTACGGTTAGGGTTACGGTACAGGTTAGGTTTAGGGTTAGGGTTAGGTTAAGGGTTACGGTACAGGTTAGGTTTACGGTTAGGTTTAGAGTTAGGGTTAGGGTTATGGTTATGGTACAGGTTAGAGTTAGGGTTAGGGTTAGGTTTAGGGTTAGGGTTAGGTTTACGGCACGGGTTAGGTTTAGGGTTAGGATTAGGGTTAGGTTTATGGTACAGGTTATGGTTTGTATTAGGGTGAGGGTTAGGGTTACGGTACAGGTTAGATTTAAGTTTAGGGTTATGGTTAGGGTTAGGGTTACGGTATAAGTTAGGGTTACGGTTACATTTAGGGTTAGTGTTACAGTATAGGTTAGCGTAAGTTTTAGGGTTAGGATTAGGTTTAGGGTTACGGTACAGGTTAGGGTTACGTTTAGGTTTAGGGTTAGGGTTAGGGTTAGGGTTAGGGTTACGGTACATGTTAGGGTTAGGTTTAGTGTTAGGGTTATCGTACAAGTTTGGGTCAGGGTTAGGGTTGCGGTTAGTGTTATGATACAGGTTATGGTTAGTTTTAGGGTTAGAGTTAGGGTTACGGTACACTTTAGGTTTAAGTTTAGGTGAGGGCTAGGGTTAGGGTTACCGTAAAATTTAGGGTTACGGGTTAGGTTTAGGTTAGGTTTACGTTAAGTTTAGGTTTAGGGTTATGGTATAGGTTAGCATTAGGGTTAAGGATAGGGTTAGGTTTAGAGTTACAGTACAGATTAGGGTTAGTTTTAGGTTTAGGGTTAGGGTTAGAGTTACCGTACAGGTTAGTGTTAGGGTTAGGGTTATGGTACAGTTAGGGTTAAGGTTAGCGTTAGGGTTATGGTTAGGTTTAGGCTTATTGTACCGTTTAGGTTTAGGGTTAGTTTTAGGGTTAGGGTTACCATATAGGTTCGGGTTAAGTTTAGGGTTAGGGTTAGGGTTACCCTACAGGTTAGGGTCACGTTTAAGTTTAGGGTTTGTGTTAGAGTTGCGGTACAGGTTAGGGTAACGGTTAGGGTTAGAGTTAGGGTACGTTACAAGTTAGGGTTACGGTTACGGTACTGGTTAGCATTAGGGTGAGGGTTAGGGTACAGGTTAGGGTTAGGGTTAGGTTTAGGGTTAGGGTTACAGTACAGGTTAGGGTGAAGTTTACTGTTCGGGTTAGGGTTATGGTACAAGTTAGGGTTACGGTTAGGTTTAGAGTTTGGGTACGGGATAGGTTTGCGTTACCTTTAGGGTTAGGGTTAGGTTTAGGGTTAGGGTTACCGAACAGGTTACGGTAAGGGTTAGGGTTAGGTTTAGGTTTAGGGTTAGGGTTGCAGAACCGCTCAGGGTTAGGATTAGTGTTAGGTTTAGGGTTACGGTACAAGTTATGATTAGGGTTAGGGTTACGGTACAGGTTAGGCTTAAGGTTAGGGTTAGGGTTACTGTACAGGAAGGGTTAGGATTAGAGTTAGTGTTACGGTATAGGTTAGCATTAGGGTTATGTTTAGGGTTATGTTTAGGTTTACGGTACAGGTTAGTGTTAGTTTTAGGCTAGGGTTAGGGTTAGGTTTAGGGATACGGTACAGGTTAGGGTTAGGATTAGGGTTTCAGTACATGGTAGGATTAGGCTTAGGGTTAGGGTTTCGATACAAGTAAGGGTTAGGGTTAGTGTTAGGGTTAGGATTACGGTACAGGTTAGTGTTAGGGTTAGAGTTAGGGTTAGGGTTAGGGTTTCAGTACAGGTTAGGTTTAGGTTTGGTGGTACTGTTACGGTACAGGTTAGGGTTAGTTTTAGGTTAGGGTTTCGGTACACGTTAGGGTTAGGTTTAGGGTCAGGGTTACGGAACAGGTTAGGGTTAGGGTTACGGTACAGGTTAGGGTTAGGTTTAGGGTCAGGGTTACGGAACTGGTTAGGGTAATGTTACGGTACAGGTTAGGGTTAGGGTTAGTTTTAGAGTTACGGTACTAGTTAGGGTTAGGGTTAGGGTTAGGGTTAGTGTTAGGGTTACCGTACAGGTTAGGGTTAGGTTTAGGTTTAGGCTTAGTGTACCGTTTAGGTTTAGGGTTACGTTTAGGGTTAGGGTTACCGTACTGGTTCGGGTTAGGGTTAGGGTGAGGGTTAGTGTTACCGTAAAGGTTAGGGTCAGGGTTAAGGTTAGGGTTAGGGTTAGGGTTAGGGTTAGGGTTAGGGACAGGGTTATGGAACAAGTTAGGGTTACAATTAGGTTTAGAGTTAGGGTTACAGATTAGGTTAGGGTTTGGGTTAGGGTTAGTGTTAGGGTTCGGGTTACAGTACAGGTTAGGTTTAGGTTTAGGTTTACGGTTAGGGTTACGGTACAGGTTAGGGTGAAGTTTACTGTTAGGTTTAGGGTTACGGTACAAGTTAGGGTTACAGTTAGGTTTAAAGTTAGGGTTACGGCAAAGGTTTGCGTTAGGTTTAGGGTTAGGGTTAGGTTTAGTGTTACGGTACACGTTAGGGTTAGGGTCAGGTTTAGGGTTAGGTTTAGGGTTACGGGACAGGTTAGAGTTAGGTTAGGGGTAGGGTTAGGGTTACGGTACAATTTAGTGTTAGGGTTAGTGTTAGGGTTACGGTACCGGTTAGGTTTAGGGTTATTTTTAGGGTTAGGGTTACCGAACAGGTTAGGGTAAGGTTTAGGGTTAGGGTTAGGTTTAGCTTTAGGGTTAGTGTTGCAGAACAGCTTTGGGTTAGGATTAGGGTTAGGTTTAGGGTTACAGTACAGGTTATGATTAGGGTTAGGGTAGGGTTACGGTACAGGTTAGGGTTATCGTTAGGGTTAGGGTTACGGTACAAGTAGGGTTAGGTTTAGGGTTAGGGTTAGGGTTAGGGTTAGGGTAATGGAACAATTTAGGGTTACGTTTAGGTTTAAGGTTAGGTTTACGTTATTGGTTAGCATTAGGGTTATGTTTAGGGTTATGTTTAGGTTTATGGTACAGGTTAGGGTTAGGGTTAGTGGTAGGGTTAGCGTTATGGTACAGGTTATTGTTAGGGTTAGGGGAAGGGTTAGGGATAGGATTACAGTACAGGTTAGGTTTAGGATTAGTGGTACCGTTACAATACAGGTTAGGGTTAGTGTTAGGGTTACGGTACAGGCAGGGTCAGAGTTAGGGTTAGGGTTAGGGTTAAAGTTAGGGTTAGGGACAGGGTTATGGAACAAGTTAGGGTTACAATTAGGTTTAGAGTTAGGGTTACAGATTAGGTTAGGGTTTGGGTTAGGGTTAGTGTTAGGGTTCGGGTTACAGTACAGGTTAGGTTTAGGTTTAGGTTTACGGTTAGGGTTACGGTAGGTTAGGTTTACGGTTAGGTTTAGAGTTAGGGTTAGGGTTATGGTTATGGTACAGGTTAGAGTTAGGGTTAGGGTTAGGTTAGGGTTAGGGTTAGGTTTACGGCACGGGTTAGGTTTAGGGTTAGGATTAGGGTTAGGTTTATGGTACAGGTTATGGTTTGTATTAGGGTGAGGGTTAGGGTTATGGTACAGGTTAGATTTAAGTTTAGGGTTATGGTTAGGGTTAGGGTTACGGTATAAGTTAGGGTTACGGTTACATTTAGGGTTAGTGTTACAGTATAGGTTAGCGTAAGTTTTAGGGTTAGGATTAGGTTTAGGGTTACGGTACAGGTTAGGGTTACGTTTAGGTTTAGGGTTAGGGTTAGGGTTAGGGTTAGGGTTACGGTACATGTTAGGGTTAGGTTTAGTGTTAGGGTTATCGTACAAGTTTGGGTCAGGGTTAGGGTTACGGTTAGTGTTATGATACAGGTTATGGTTAGTTTTAGGGTTAGAGTTAGGGTTACGGTACACTTTAGGTTTAGTTTAGGTTAGGGCTAGGGTTAGGGTTACCGTTTAGGGTTAGGTTTAGGTTAAGTTTAGGTTTAGGGTTATGGTTTAGATTAGGGTTAAGGATAGGGTTAGGTTTAGAGTTACAGTACAGGTTAGGGTTAGTTTTAGGGTTAGGGTTAGGGTTAGAGTTACCGTACAGGTTAGTGTTAGGGTTCGGGTTACAGTTAGGGTTAAGGTTAGCGTTAGGGTTATGGTTAGGTTTAGGCTTATTGTACCGTTAGGGTTAGGTTTAGGGTTAGTTTTAGGGTTAGGGTTACCGTACAGGTTCGGGTTAAGTTTAGGGTTAGGGTTAGGGTTACCCTACAGGTTAGGGTCACGTTTAAGTTTAGGGTTTGTGTTAGAGTTGCGGTACAGGTTAGGGTAACGGTTAGGGTTAGAGTTAGGGTTACGTTACAAGTTAGGGTTACGGTTACGGTACTGGTTAGCATTAGGGTGAGGGTTAGGGTACAGGTTAGGGTTAGGGTTAGGTTTAGGGTTAGGGTTACAGTACAGGTTAGGGTGAAGTTTACTGTTCGGGTTAGGGTTATGGTACAAGTTAGGGTTACGGTTAGGTTTAGAGTTAGGGTACGGGATAGGTTTGCGTTACCTTTAGGGTTAGGGTTAGGTTTAGGGTTAGGGTTACCGAACAGGTTACGGTAAGGGTTAGGGTTAGGTTTAGGTTTAGGGTTAGGGTTGCAGAACCGCTCAGGGTTAGGATTAGTGTTAGGTTTAGGGTTACGGTACAAGTTATGATTAGGGTTAGGGTTACGGTACAGGTTAGGCTTAAGGTTAGGGTTAGGGTTACTGTACAGGAAGGGTTAGGATTAGAGTTAGTGTTACGGTATAGGTTAGCATTAGGGTTATGTTTAGGGTTATGTTTAGGTTTACGGTACAGGTTAGTGTTAGTTTTAGGCTAGGGTTAGGGTTAGGTTTAGGGATACGGTACAGGTTAGGGTTAGGATTAGGGTTTCAGTACATGGTAGGATTAGGCTTAGGGTTAGGGTTTCGATACAAGTAAGGGTTAGGGTTAGTGTTAGGGTTAGGATTACGGTACAGGTTAGTGTTAGGGTTAGAGTTAGGGTTAGGGTTAGGGTTTCAGTACAGGTTAGGTTTAGGTTTGGTGGTACTGTTACGGTACAGGTTAGGGTTAGTTTTAGGGTTAGGGTTTCGGTACACGTTAGGGTTAGGTTTAGGGTCAGGGTTACGGAACAGGTTAGGGTTAGGGTTACGGTACAGGTTAGGGATAAGTTTAGGGTCAGGGTTACGGAACTGGTTAGGGTAATGTTACGGTACAGGTTCGGGTTAGGGTTAGTTTTAGAGTTACGGTACTAGTTAGGGTTAAGGTTAGGGTTAGGGTTAGGGGAAGGGTTAGTGTTAGGGTTACCGTACAGGTTAGGGTTAGGTTTAGGTTTAGGCTTAGTGTACCATTTAGGTTTAGGGTTACGTTTAGGGTTAGGGTTACCGTACTGGTTCGGGTTAGGGTTAGGGTGAGGGTTAGTGTTACCGTAAAGGTTAGGGTCAGGGTTAAGGTTAGGGTTAGGGTTAGGGTTAGGGTTAGGGTTAGGGACAGGGTTATGGAACAAGTTAGGGTTACAATTAGGTTTAGAGTTAGGGTTACAGATTAGGTTAGGGTTTGGGTTAGGGTTAGTGTTAGGGTTCGGGTTACAGTACAGGTTAGGTTTAGGTTTAGGTTTACGGTTAGGGTTACGGTACAGGTTAGGGTGAAGTTTACTGTTAGGTTTAGGGTTACGGTACAAGTTAGGGTTACAGTTAGGTTTAAAGTTAGGGTTACGGCAAAGGTTTGCGTTAGGTTTAGGGTTAGGGTTAGGTTTAGTGTTACGGTACAGGTTAGGGTTAGGGTCAGGTTTAGGGTTAGGTTTAGGGTTACGGGACAGGTTAGAGTTAGGTTAGGGGTAGGGTTAGGGTTACGGTACAATTTAGTGTTAGGGTTAGTGTTAGGGTTACGGTACCGGTTAGGTTTAGGGTTATTTTTAGGGTTAGGGTTACCGAACAGGTTAGGGTAAGGTTTAGGGTTAGGGTTAGGTTTAGCTTTAGGGTTAGTGTTGCAGAACAGCTTTGGGTTAGGATTAGGGTTAGGTTTAGGGTTACAGTACAGGTTATGATTAGGGTTAGGGTAGGGTTACGGTACAGGTTAGGGTTATCGTTAGGGTTAGGGTTACGGTACAAGTAGGGTTAGGTTTAGGGTTAGGGTTAGGGTTAGGGTTAGGGTAATGGAACAATTTAGGGTTACGTTTAGGTTTAAGGTTAGGTTTACGTTATTGGTTAGCATTAGGGTTATGTTTAGGGTTATGTTTAGGTTTATGGTACAGGTTAGGGTTAGGGTTAGTGGTAGGGTTAGCGTTATGGTACAGGTTATTGTTAGGGTTAGGGGAAGGGTTAGGGATAGGATTACAGTACAGGTTAGGTTTAGGATTAGTGGTACCGTTACAATACAGGTTAGGGTTAGTGTTAGGGTTACGGTACAGGCAGGGTCAGAGTTAGGGTTAGGGTTAGGGTTAGAGTTAGGGTTAGGGACAGGGTTATGGAACAAGTTAGGGTTACAATTAGGTTTAGAGTTAGGGTTACAGATTAGGTTAGGGTTTGGGTTAGGGTTAGTGTTAGGGTTCGGGTTACAGTACAGGTTAGGTTTAGGTTTAGGTTTACGGTTAGGGTTACGGTACAGGTTAGGGTGAAGTTTACTGTTAGGTTTAGGGTTACGGTACAAGTTAGGGTTACAGTTAGGTTTAAAGTTAGGGTTACGGCAAAGGTTTGCGTTAGGTTTAGGGTTAGGGTTAGGTTTAGTGTTACGGTACAGGTTAGGGTTAGGGTCAGGTTTAGGGTTAGGTTTAGGGTTACGGGACAGGTTAGAGTTAGGTTAGGGGTAGGGTTAGGGTTACGGTACAATTTAGTGTTAGGGTTAGTGTTAGGGTTACGGTACCGGTTAGGTTTAGGGTTATTTTTAGGGTTAGGGTTACCGAACAGGTTAGGGTAAGGTTTAGGGTTAGGGTTAGGTTTAGCTTTAGGGTTAGTGTTGCAGAACAGCTTTGGGTTAGGATTAGGGTTAGGTTTAGGGTTACAGTACAGGTTATGATTAGGGTTAGGGTAGGGTTACGGTACAGGTTAGGGTTATCGTTAGGGTTAGGGTTACGGTACAAGTAGGGTTAGGTTTAGGGTTAGGGTTAGGGTTAGGGTTAGGGTAATGGAACAATTTAGGGTTACGTTTAGGTTTAAGGTTAGGTTTACGTTATTGGTTAGCATTAGGGTTATGTTTAGGGTTATGTTTAGGTTTATGGTACAGGTTAGGGTTAGGGTTAGTGGTAGGGTTAGCGTTATGGTACAGGTTATTGTTAGGGTTAGGGGAAGGGTTAGGGATAGGATTACAGTACAGGTTAGGTTTAGGATTAGTGGTACCGTTACAATACAGGTTAGGGTTAGTGTTAGGGTTACGGTACAGGCAGGGTCAGAGTTAGGGTTAGGGTTAGGGTTAGAGTTAGGGTTAGGGACAGGGTTATGGAACAAGTTAGGGTTACAATTAGGTTTAGAGTTAGGGTTACAGATTAGGTTAGGGTTTGGGTTAGGGTTAGTGTTAGGGTTCGGGTTACAGTACAGGTTAGGTTTAGGTTTAGGTTTACGGTTAGGGTTACGGTACAGGTTAGGTTTAGGGTTAGGGTTAGGTTAAGGGTTACGGTACAGGTTAGGTTTACGGTTAGGTTTAGAGTTAGGGTTAGGGTTATGGTTATGGTACAGGTTAGAGTTAGGGTTAGGGTTAGGTTTAGGGTTAGGGTTAGGTTTACGGCACGGGTTAGGTTTAGGGTTAGGATTAGGGTTAGGTTTATGGTACAGGTTATGGTTTGTATTAGGGTGAGGGTTAGGGTTACGGTACAGGTTAGATTTAAGTTTAGGGTTATGGTTAGGGTTAGGGTTACGGTATAAGTTAGGGTTACGGTTACATTTAGGGTTAGTGTTACAGTATAGGTTAGCGTAAGTTTTAGGGTTAGGATTAGGTTTAGGGTTACGGTACAGGTTAGGGTTACGTTTAGGTTTAGGGTTAGGGTTAGGGTTAGGGTTAGGGTTACGGTACATGTTAGGGTTAGGTTTAGTGTTAGGGTTATCGTACAAGTTTGGGTCAGGGTTAGGGTTACGGTTAGTGTTATGATACAGGTTATGGTTAGTTTTAGGGTTAGAGTTAGGGTTACGGTACACTTTAGGTTTAAGTTTAGGTGAGGGCTAGGGTTAGGGTTACCGTAAAATTTAGGGTTACGGGTTAGGTTTAGGTTAGGTTTACGTTAAGTTTAGGTTTAGGGTTACGGTATAGGTTAGCATTAGGGTTAAGGATAGGGTTAGGTTTAGAGTTACAGTACAGATTAGGGTTAGTTTTAGGTTTAGGGTTAGGGTTAGAGTTACCGTACAGGTTAGTGTTAGGGTTCGGGTTATGGTACAGTTAGGGTTAAGGTTAGCGTTAGGGTTATGGTTAGGTTTAGGCTTATTGTACCGTTTAGGTTTAGGGTTAGTTTTAGGGTTAGGGTTACCGTACAGGTTCGGGTTAAGTTTAGGGTTAGGGTTAGGGTTACCCTACAGGTTAGGGTCACGTTTAAGTTTAGGGTTTGTGTTAGAGTTGCGGTACAGGTTAGGGTAACGGTTAGGGTTAGAGTTAGGGTTACGTTACAAGTTAGGGTTACGGTTACGGTACTGGTTAGCATTAGGGTGAGGGTTAGGGTACAGGTTAGGGTTAGGGTTAGGTTTAGGGTTAGGGTTACAGTACAGGTTAGGGTGAAGTTTACTGTTCGGGTTAGGGTTATGGTACAAGTTAGGGTTACGGTTAGGTTTAGAGTTAGGGTACGGGATAGGTTTGCGTTACCTTTAGGGTTAGGGTTAGGTTTAGGGTTAGGGTTACCGAACAGGTTACGGTAAGGGTTAGGGTTAGGTTTAGGTTTAGGGTTAGGGTTGCAGAACCGCTCAGGGTTAGGATTAGTGTTAGGTTTAGGGTTACGGTACAAGTTATGATTAGGGTTAGGGTTACGGTACAGGTTAGGCTTAAGGTTAGGGTTAGGGTTACTGTACAGGAAGGGTTAGGATTAGAGTTAGTGTTACGGTATAGGTTAGCATTAGGGTTATGTTTAGGGTTATGTTTAGGTTTACGGTACAGGTTAGTGTTAGTTTTAGGCTAGGGTTAGGGTTAGGTTTAGGGATACGGTACAGGTTAGGGTTAGGATTAGGGTTTCAGTACATGGTAGGATTAGGCTTAGGGTTAGGGTTTCGATACAAGTAAGGGTTAGGGTTAGTGTTAGGGTTAGGATTACGGTACAGGTTAGTGTTAGGGTTAGAGTTAGGGTTAGGGTTAGGGTTTCAGTACAGGTTAGGTTTAGGTTTGGTGGTACTGTTACGGTACAGGTTAGGGTTAGTTTTAGGGTTAGGGTTTCGGTACACGTTAGGGTTAGGTTTAGGGTCAGGGTTACGGAACAGGTTAGGGTTAGGGTTACGGTACAGGTTAGGGTTAGGTTTAGGGTCAGGGTTACGGAACTGGTTAGGGTAATGTTACGGTACAGGTTAGGGTTAGGGTTAGTTTTAGAGTTACGGTACTAGTTAGGGTTAGGGTTAGGGGAAGGGTTAGTGTTAGGGTTACCGTACAGGTTAGGGTTAGGTTTAGGTTTAGGCTTAGTGTACCATTTAGGTTTAGGGTTACGTTTAGGGTTAGGGTTACCGTACTGGTTCGGGTTAGGGTTAGGGTGAGGGTTAGTGTTACCGTAAAGGTTAGGGTCAGGGTTAAGGTTAGGGTTAGGGTTAGGGTTAGGGTTAGGGTTAGGGACAGGGTTATGGAACAAGTTAGGGTTACAATTAGGTTTAGAGTTAGGGTTACAGATTAGGTTAGGGTTTGGGTTAGGGTTAGTGTTAGGGTTCGGGTTACAGTACAGGTTAGGTTTAGGTTTAGGTTTACGGTTAGGGTTACGGTACAGGTTAGGGTGAAGTTTACTGTTAGGTTTAGGGTTACGGTACAAGTTAGGGTTACAGTTAGGTTTAAAGTTAGGGTTACGGCAAAGGTTTGCGTTAGGTTTAGGGTTAGGGTTAGGTTTAGTGTTACGGTACAGGTTAGGGTTAGGGTCAGGTTTAGGGTTAGGTTTAGGGTTACGGGACAGGTTAGAGTTAGGTTAGGGGTAGGGTTAGGGTTACGGTACAATTTAGTGTTAGGGTTAGTGTTAGGGTTACGGTACCGGTTAGGTTTAGGGTTATTTTTAGGGTTAGGGTTACCGAACAGGTTAGGGTAAGGTTTAGGGTTAGGGTTAGGTTTAGCTTTAGGGTTAGTGTTGCAGAACAGCTTTGGGTTAGGATTAGGGTTAGGTTTAGGGTTACAGTACAGGTTATGATTAGGGTTAGGGTAGGGTTACGGTACAGGTTAGGGTTATCGTTAGGGTTAGGGTTACGGTACAAGTAGGGTTAGGTTTAGGGTTAGGGTTAGGGTTAGGGTTAGGGTAATGGAACAATTTAGGGTTACGTTTAGGTTTAAGGTTAGGTTTACGTTATTGGTTAGCATTAGGGTTATGTTTAGGGTTATGTTTAGGTTTATGGTACAGGTTAGGGTTAGGGTTAGTGGTAGGGTTAGCGTTATGGTACAGGTTATTGTTAGGGTTAGGGGAAGGGTTAGGGATAGGATTACAGTACAGGTTAGGTTTAGGATTAGTGGTACCGTTACAATACAGGTTAGGGTTAGTGTTAGGGTTACGGTACAGGCAGGGTCAGAGTTAGGGTTAGGGTTAGGGTTAGAGTTAGGGTTAGGGACAGGGTTATGGAACAAGTTAGGGTTACAATTAGGTTTAGAGTTAGGGTTACAGATTAGGTTAGGGTTTGGGTTAGGGTTAGTGTTAGGGTTCGGGTTACAGTACAGGTTAGGTTTAGGTTTAGGTTTACGGTTAGGGTTACGGTACAGGTTAGGTTTAGGGTTAGGGTTAGGTTAAGGGTTACGGTACAGGTTAGGTTTACGGTTAGGTTTAGAGTTAGGGTTAGGGTTATGGTTATGGTACAGGTTAGAGTTAGGGTTAGGGTTAGGTTTAGGGTTAGGGTTAGGTTTACGGCACGGGTTAGGTTTAGGGTTAGGATTAGGGTTAGGTTTATGGTACAGGTTATGGTTTGTATTAGGGTGAGGGTTAGGGTTACGGTACAGGTTAGATTTAAGTTTAGGGTTATGGTTAGGGTTAGGGTTACGGTATAAGTTAGGGTTACGGTTACATTTAGGGTTAGTGTTACAGTATAGGTTAGCGTAAGTTTTAGGGTTAGGATTAGGTTTAGGGTTACGGTACAGGTTAGGGTTACGTTTAGGTTTAGGGTTAGGGTTAGGGTTAGGGTTAGGGTTACGGTACATGTTAGGGTTAGGTTTAGTGTTAGGGTTATCGTACAAGTTTGGGTCAGGGTTAGGGTTACGGTTAGTGTTATGATACAGGTTATGGTTAGTTTTAGGGTTAGAGTTAGGGTTACGGTACACTTTAGGTTTAAGTTTAGGTGAGGGCTAGGGTTAGGGTTACCGTAAAATTTAGGGTTACGGGTTAGGTTTAGGTTAGGTTTACGTTAAGTTTAGGTTTAGGGTTACGGTATAGGTTAGCATTAGGGTTAAGGATAGGGTTAGGTTTAGAGTTACAGTACAGATTAGGGTTAGTTTTAGGTTTAGGGTTAGGGTTAGAGTTACCGTACAGGTTAGTGTTAGGGTTCGGGTTATGGTACAGTTAGGGTTAAGGTTAGCGTTAGGGTTATGGTTAGGTTTAGGCTTATTGTACCGTTTAGGTTTAGGGTTAGTTTTAGGGTTAGGGTTACCGTACAGGTTCGGGTTAAGTTTAGGGTTAGGGTTAGGGTTACCCTACAGGTTAGGGTCACGTTTAAAGTTTAGGGTTTGTGTTAGAGTTGCGGTACAGGTTAGGGTAACGGTTAGGGTTAGAGTTAGGGTTACGTTACAAGTTAGGGTTACGGTTACGGTACTGGTTAGCATTAGGGTGAGGGTTAGGGTACAGGTTAGGGTTAGGGTTAGGTTTAGGGTTAGGGTTACAGTACAGGTTAGGGTGAAGTTTACTGTTCGGGTTAGGGTTATGGTACAAGTTAGGGTTACGGTTAGGTTTAGAGTTAGGGTACGGGATAGGTTTGCGTTACCTTTAGGGTTAGGGTTAGGTTTAGGGTTAGGGTTACCGAACAGGTTACGGTAAGGGTTAGGGTTAGGTTTAGGTTTAGGGTTAGGGTTGCAGAACCGCTCAGGGTTAGGATTAGGGTTAGGTTTAGGGTTACGGTACAAGTTATGATTAGGGTTAGGGTTACGGTACAGGTTAGGCTTAAGGTTAGGGTTAGGGTTACTGTACAGGAAGGGTTAGGATTAGAGTTAGTGTTACGGTATAGGTTAGCATTAGGGTTATGTTTAGGGTTATGTTTAGGTTTACGGTACAGGTTAGTGTTAGTTTTAGGCTAGGGTTAGGGTTAGGTTTAGGGATACGGTACAGGTTAGGGTTAGGATTAGGGTTTCAGTACATGGTAGGATTAGGCTTAGGGTTAGGGTTTCGATACAAGTAAGGGTTAGGGTTAGTGTTAGGGTTAGGATTACGGTACAGGTTAGTGTTAGGGTTAGAGTTAGGGTTAGGGTTAGGGTTTCAGTACAGGTTAGGTTTAGGTTTGGTGGTACTGTTACGGTACAGGTTAGGGTTAGTTTTAGGGTTAGGGTTTCGGTACACGTTAGGGTTAGGTTTAGGGTCAGGGTTACGGAACAGGTTAGGGTTAGGGTTACGGTACAGGTTAGGGTTAGGTTTAGGGTCAGGGTTACGGAACTGGTTAGGGTAATGTTACGGTACAGGTTAGGGTTAGGGTTAGTTTTAGAGTTACGGTACTAGTTAGGGTTAGGGTTAGGGGAAGGGTTAGTGTTAGGGTTACCGTACAGGTTAGGGTTAGGTTTAGGTTTAGGCTTAGTGTACCATTTAGGTTTAGGGTTACGTTTAGGGTTAGGGTTACCGTACTGGTTCGGGTTAGGGTTAGGGTGAGGGTTAGTGTTACCGTAAAGGTTAGGGTCAGGGTTAAGGTTAGGGTTAGGGTTAGGGTTAGGGTTAGGGTTAGGGACAGGGTTATGGAACAAGTTAGGGTTACAATTAGGTTTAGAGTTAGGGTTACAGATTAGGTTAGGGTTTGGGTTAGGGTTAGTGTTAGGGTTCGGGTTACAGTACAGGTTAGGTTTAGGTTTAGGTTTACGGTTAGGGTTACGGTACAGGTTAGGGTGAAGTTTACTGTTAGGTTTAGGGTTACGGTACAAGTTAGGGTTACAGTTAGGTTTAAAGTTAGGGTTACGGCAAAGGTTTGCGTTAGGTTTAGGGTTAGGGTTAGGTTTAGTGTTACGGTACAGGTTAGGGTTAGGGTCAGGTTTAGGGTTAGGTTTAGGGTTACGGGACAGGTTAGAGTTAGGTTAGGGGTAGGGTTAGGGTTACGGTACAATTTAGTGTTAGGGTTAGTGTTAGGGTTACGGTACCGGTTAGGTTTAGGGTTATTTTTAGGGTTAGGGTTACCGAACAGGTTAGGGTAAGGTTTAGGGTTAGGGTTAGGTTTAGCTTTAGGGTTAGTGTTGCAGAACAGCTTTGGGTTAGGATTAGGGTTAGGTTTAGGGTTACAGTACAGGTTATGATTAGGGTTAGGGTAGGGTTACGGTACAGGTTAGGGTTATCGTTAGGGTTAGGGTTACGGTACAAGTAGGGTTAGGTTTAGGGTTAGGGTTAGGGTTAGGGTTAGGGTAATGGAACAATTTAGGGTTACGTTTAGGTTTAAGGTTAGGTTTACGTTATTGGTTAGCATTAGGGTTATGTTTAGGGTTATGTTTAGGTTTATGGTACAGGTTAGGGTTAGGGTTAGTGGTAGGGTTAGCGTTATGGTACAGGTTATTGTTAGGGTTAGGGGAAGGGTTAGGGATAGGATTACAGTACAGGTTAGGTTTAGGATTAGTGGTACCGTTACAATACAGGTTAGGGTTAGTGTTAGGGTTACGGTACAGGCAGGGTCAGAGTTAGGGTTAGGGTTAGGGTTAGAGTTAGGGTTAGGGACAGGGTTATGGAACAAGTTAGGGTTACAATTAGGTTTAGAGTTAGGGTTACAGATTAGGTTAGGGTTTGGGTTAGGGTTAGTGTTAGGGTTCGGGTTACAGTACAGGTTAGGTTTAGGTTTAGGTTTACGGTTAGGGTTACGGTACAGGTTAGGTTTAGGGTTAGGGTTAGGTTAAGGGTTACGGTACAGGTTAGGTTTACGGTTAGGTTTAGAGTTAGGGTTAGGGTTATGGTTATGGTACAGGTTAGAGTTAGGGTTAGGGTTAGGTTTAGGGTTAGGGTTAGGTTTACGGCACGGGTTAGGTTTAGGGTTAGGATTAGGGTTAGGTTTATGGTACAGGTTATGGTTTGTATTAGGGTGAGGGTTAGGGTTACGGTACAGGTTAGATTTAAGTTTAGGGTTATGGTTAGGGTTAGGGTTACGGTATAAGTTAGGGTTACGGTTACATTTAGGGTTAGTGTTACAGTATAGGTTAGCGTAAGTTTTAGGGTTAGGATTAGGTTTAGGGTTACGGTACAGGTTAGGGTTACGTTTAGGTTTAGGGTTAGGGTTAGGGTTAGGGTTAGGGTTACGGTACATGTTAGGGTTAGGTTTAGTGTTAGGGTTATCGTACAAGTTTGGGTCAGGGTTAGGGTTACGGTTAGTGTTATGATACAGGTTATGGTTAGTTTTAGGGTTAGAGTTAGGGTTACGGTACACTTTAGGTTTAAGTTTAGGTGAGGGCTAGGGTTAGGGTTACCGTAAAATTTAGGGTTACGGGTTAGGTTTAGGTTAGGTTTACGTTAAGTTTAGGTTTAGGGTTACGGTATAGGTTAGCATTAGGGTTAAGGATAGGGTTAGGTTTAGAGTTACAGTACAGATTAGGGTTAGTTTTAGGTTTAGGGTTAGGGTTAGAGTTACCGTACAGGTTAGTGTTAGGGTTCGGGTTATGGTACAGTTAGGGTTAAGGTTAGCGTTAGGGTTATGGTTAGGTTTAGGCTTATTGTACCGTTTAGGTTTAGGGTTAGTTTTAGGGTTAGGGTTACCGTACAGGTTCGGGTTAAGTTTAGGGTTAGGGTTAGGGTTACCCTACAGGTTAGGGTCACGTTTAAGTTTAGGGTTTGTGTTAGAGTTGCGGTACAGGTTAGGGTAACGGTTAGGGTTAGAGTTAGGGTTACGTTACAAGTTAGGGTTACGGTTACGGTACTGGTTAGCATTAGGGTGAGGGTTAGGGTACAGGTTAGGGTTAGGTTAGGTTTAGGGTTAGGGTTACAGTACAGGTTAGGGTGAAGTTTACTGTTCGGGTTAGGGTTATGGTACAAGTTAGGGTTACGGTTAGGTTTAGAGTTAGGGTACGGGATAGGTTTGCGTTACCTTTAGGGTTAGGGTTAGGTTTAGGGTTAGGGTTACCGAACAGGTTACGGTAAGGGTTAGGGTTAGGTTTAGGTTTAGGGTTAGGGTTGCAGAACCGCTCAGGGTTAGGATTAGGGTTAGGTTTAGGGTTACGGTACAAGTTATGATTAGGGTTAGGGTTACGGTACAGGTTAGGCTTAAGGTTAGGGTTAGGGTTACTGTACAGGAAGGGTTAGGATTAGAGTTAGTGTTACGGTATAGGTTAGCATTAGGGTTATGTTTAGGGTTATGTTTAGGTTTACGGTACAGGTTAGTGTTAGTTTTAGGCTAGGGTTAGGGTTAGGTTTAGGGATACGGTACAGGTTGGGGTTAGGATTAGGGTTTCAGTACATGGTAGGATTAGGCTTAGGGTTAGGGTTTCGATACAAGTAAGGGTTAGGGTTAGTGTTAGGGTTAGGATTACGGTACAGGTTAGTGTTAGGGTTAGAGTTAGGGTTAGGGTTAGGGTTTCAGTACAGGTTAGGTTTAGGTTTGGTGGTACTGTTACGGTACAGGTTAGGGTTAGTTTTAGGGTTAGGGTTTCGGTACACGTTAGGGTTAGGTTTAGGGTCAGGGTTACGGAACAGGTTAGGGTTAGGGTTACGGTACAGGTTAGGGTTAGGTTTAGGGTCAGGGTTACGGAACTGGTTAGGGTAATGTTACGGTACAGGTTAGGGTTAGGGTTAGTTTTAGAGTTACGGTACTAGTTAGGGTTAGGGTTAGGGGAAGGGTTAGTGTTAGGGTTACCGTACAGGTTAGGGTTAGGTTTAGGTTTAGGCTTAGTGTACCATTTAGGTTTAGGGTTACGTTTAGGGTTAGGGTTACCGTACTGGTTCGGGTTAGGGTTAGGGTGAGGGTTAGTGTTACCGTAAAGGTTAGGGTCAGGGTTAAGGTTAGGGTTAGGGTTAGGGTTAGGGTTAGGGTTAGGGACAGGGTTATGGAACAAGTTAGGGTTACAATTAGGTTTAGAGTTAGGGTTACAGATTAGGTTAGGGTTTGGGTTAGGGTTAGTGTTAGGGTTCGGGTTACAGTACAGGTTAGGTTTAGGTTTAGGTTTACGGTTAGGGTTACGGTACAGGTTAGGGTGAAGTTTACTGTTAGGTTTAGGGTTACGGTACAAGTTAGGGTTACAGTTAGGTTTAAAGTTAGGGTTACGGCAAAGGTTTGCGTTAGGTTTAGGGTTAGGGTTAGGTTTAGTGTTACGGTACAGGTTAGGGTTAGGGTCAGGTTTAGGGTTAGGTTTAGGGTTACGGGACAGGTTAGAGTTAGGTTAGGGGTAGGGTTAGGGTTACGGTACAATTTAGTGTTAGGGTTAGTGTTAGGGTTACGGTACCGGTTAGGTTTAGGGTTATTTTTAGGGTTAGGGTTACCGAACAGGTTAGGGTAAGGTTTAGGGTTAGGGTTAGGTTTAGCTTTAGGGTTAGTGTTGCAGAACAGCTTTGGGTTAGGATTAGGGTTAGGTTTAGGGTTACAGTACAGGTTATGATTAGGGTTAGGGTAGGGTTACGGTACAGGTTAGGGTTATCGTTAGGGTTAGGGTTACGGTACAAGTAGGGTTAGGTTTAGGGTTAGGGTTAGGGTTAGGGTTAGGGTAATGGAACAATTTAGGGTTACGTTTAGGTTTAAGGTTAGGTTTACGTTATTGGTTAGCATTAGGGTTATGTTTAGGGTTATGTTTAGGTTTATGGTACAGGTTAGGGTTAGGGTTAGTGGTAGGGTTAGCGTTATGGTACAGGTTATTGTTAGGGTTAGGGGAAGGGTTAGGGATAGGATTACAGTACAGGTTAGGTTTAGGATTAGTGGTACCGTTACAATACAGGTTAGGGTTAGTGTTAGGGTTACGGTACAGGCAGGGTCAGAGTTAGGGTTAGGGTTAGGGTTAGAGTTAGGGTTAGGGACAGGGTTATGGAACAAGTTAGGGTTACAATTAGGTTTAGAGTTAGGGTTACAGATTAGGTTAGGGTTTGGGTTAGGGTTAGTGTTAGGGTTCGGGTTACAGTACAGGTTAGGTTTAGGTTTAGGTTTACGGTTAGGGTTACGGTACAGGTTAGGTTTAGGGTTAGGGTTAGGTTAAGGGTTACGGTACAGGTTAGGTTTACGGTTAGGTTTAGAGTTAGGGTTAGGGTTATGGTTATGGTACAGGTTAGAGTTAGGGTTAGGGTTAGGTTTAGGGTTAGGGTTAGGTTTACGGCACGGGTTAGGTTTAGGGTTAGGATTAGGGTTAGGTTTATGGTACAGGTTATGGTTTGTATTAGGGTGAGGGTTAGGGTTACGGTACAGGTTAGATTTAAGTTTAGGGTTATGGTTAGGGTTAGGGTTACGGTATAAGTTAGGGTTACGGTTACATTTAGGGTTAGTGTTACAGTATAGGTTAGCGTAAGTTTTAGGGTTAGGATTAGGTTTAGGGTTACGGTACAGGTTAGGGTTACGTTTAGGTTTAGGGTTAGGGTTAGGGTTAGGGTTAGGGTTACGGTACATGTTAGGGTTAGGTTTAGTGTTAGGGTTATCGTACAAGTTTGGGTCAGGGTTAGGGTTACGGTTAGTGTTATGATACAGGTTATGGTTAGTTTTAGGGTTAGAGTTAGGGTTACGGTACACTTTAGGTTTAAGTTTAGGTGAGGGCTAGGGTTAGGGTTACCGTAAAATTTAGGGTTACGGGTTAGGTTTAGGTTAGGTTTACGTTAAGTTTAGGTTTAGGGTTACGGTATAGGTTAGCATTAGGGTTAAGGATAGGGTTAGGTTTAGAGTTACAGTACAGATTAGGGTTAGTTTTAGGTTTAGGGTTAGGGTTAGAGTTACCGTACAGGTTAGTGTTAGGGTTCGGGTTATGGTACAGTTAGGGTTAAGGTTAGCGTTAGGGTTATGGTTAGGTTTAGGCTTATTGTACCGTTTAGGTTTAGGGTTAGTTTTAGGGTTAGGGTTACCGTACAGGTTCGGGTTAAGTTTAGGGTTAGGGTTAGGGTTACCCTACAGGTTAGGGTCACGTTTAAGTTTAGGGTTTGTGTTAGAGTTGCGGTACAGGTTAGGGTAACGGTTAGGGTTAGAGTTAGGGTTACGTTACAAGTTAGGGTTACGGTTACGGTACTGGTTAGCATTAGGGTGAGGGTTAGGGTACAGGTTAGGGTTAGGGTTAGGTTTAGGGTTAGGGTTACAGTACAGGTTAGGGTGAAGTTTACTGTTCGGGTTAGGGTTATGGTACAAGTTAGGGTTACGGTTAGGTTTAGAGTTAGGGTACGGGATAGGTTTGCGTTACCTTTAGGGTTAGGGTTAGGTTTAGGGTTAGGGTTACCGAACAGGTTACGGTAAGGGTTAGGGTTAGGTTTAGGTTTAGGGTTAGGGTTGCAGAACCGCTCAGGGTTAGGATTAGGGTTAGGTTTAGGGTTACGGTACAAGTTATGATTAGGGTTAGGGTTACGGTACAGGTTAGGCTTAAGGTTAGGGTTAGGGTTACTGTACAGGAAGGGTTAGGATTAGAGTTAGTGTTACGGTATAGGTTAGCATTAGGGTTATGTTTAGGGTTATGTTTAGGTTTACGGTACAGGTTAGTGTTAGTTTTAGGCTAGGGTTAGGGTTAGGTTTAGGGATACGGTACAGGTTGGGGTTAGGATTAGGGTTTCAGTACATGGTAGGATTAGGCTTAGGGTTAGGGTTTCGATACAAGTAAGGGTTAGGGTTAGTGTTAGGGTTAGGATTACGGTACAGGTTAGTGTTAGGGTTAGAGTTAGGGTTAGGGTTAGGGTTTCAGTACAGGTTAGGTTTAGGTTTGGTGGTACTGTTACGGTACAGGTTAGGGTTAGTTTTAGGGTTAGGGTTTTGGTACACGTTAGGGTTAGGTTTAGGGTCAGGGTTACGGAACAGGTTAGGGTTAGGGTTACGGTACAGGTTAGGGTTAGGTTTAGGGTTACGTTACAAGTTAGGGTAACGGTTAGGTTTAGGGTTAGTATTACGGTATAGGTTAGCATAGGGTTAGGGTTAGTGTTAGTTTTAGTGTTACTTTACTGGTAAGGGTTAGAGTTAGGGTTAGGGTTAGGTTAGGGATAGGTTTAGGGTTAGGGTTAGCTTTAGGGTACAGGTAATGGTTAGGTTTAGGGTTACGGTTACAGTTACAGTACACGTTAGGTTTAGGGTTAGGTTTAGGGTTGTGGTACAGGTAAGGGTTAGGGTTAGGGTTCAGGTATCGGACAGGTTAGGGTAGGGTTCCGGTTACGCCTATGGTACATGTTATGGTTAGGTTTAGGGTTACGGTTACCCTACAGGTTAGCGTTAGGTTTAGGTCGAGGTTAGGGTTACGGTACAGGTTAGCGGTAGGGTTAGGGTAACGGTACAAGTTCGGGTTAGGGTTAGGGTTACCGTACAGTTTAGGGTCAGTTTTAGGGTTAGGTTTAGGCTTAGGGTTAGGGTTGCTGTACAGGTTAGGGTTAGGGTTAGGGTTAGTGTTAGGGTTAGGGTTAGGGTTAGGGATACGGTACAGATTATGGTTAGGGTTAGGGATAGGGTTAGGGTCGGGTTACCGTACACGTTAGTGTCAGGGTGAGGGTTAGGGTTAGGGTTAGGTTTGAGGTAAGATTAGGGTAAGGGTTAGGGTTGGGGTTACCATACAGGTTAGGGTTAGGGTTAGGTTTGCGGTACAGGTTAGGGTCAGTGATTAGTGTTACGGTTACGGTACAGGTTAGCATTAGGTTTAGGGTTAGGTTTAGGTTTACTGAACAGGTTACGGTTAGGGTTAGGGTTAGGGTTAGGATTAGGGTTGAGGTACAGATTAGGGAAGGGTTAGGGTTGGGGTTACCAAACAGGTTTGGGTTAGGGTTAGGGTTGCGGTACAGGTTAGGTTTAGGGTTATGGTTACAGTTATGGTACAGGTTAGCATTAGGGTTAGGGTTAGGGTTACGGTATAGGTTACGGTTAGGGTTAGGGTTAGGGTTACAGTACAGTTTAGGGTTATTGTTAAGCTTAGGGTTACTGTACAGGTTAGGGTGAAGGTTAGTGTTAGGGTTAGGGTTACGGTACAAAATTGCGTTACGGTTAGGTTTAGGGTTAGGAATACAGTATAGTTTAGCATTAGGGTTAGGGTTAGGGTTAGGTTTAGGGTTACGGTACAGTTTAGGGTTATGGTTAGGGTTAGGTTTAGTGTTACGGTACAGGTAAAGGTTAGGTTTAGGGGTAGGTTTATATTTACGGTACAGGTTAGAGTGAGGGTTAGGTTTAGGGTTATGGTACAGGTTAGTGTTAGTGTTAGGGTTAGGGTTAGTGTTAGGGTTACAGTACAGGTTAGGTTTAGGTTTATTGGTAGGGTTATGGTACAGGTTAGGGTTAGGGTTAGCTTTAGGGTTAGGATTTCGGTACAGGTTAGGTTTAGGGTTAGGGTTAGGTTTAGGTTTATGGTTCAGGTTAGGGTTAGGTTTAGGGTTAGGGTTACGGTACACGTTAGGGTTAGGGTTAGAATTAGGGTTATGATCAAGTTCGGGGTAGGGTTAGTGTTAGGGTTACTGTACTGGTTAGGGTCAGGATTAGGGTTAGGTTTATTATTGCAGCTCTGGTTAGGGTTAGGGATAGGGTTAGATTTATCGTACAGGTTAGGGTTAGGGTTAGGGTTAAGGTTAGGTTTTCGGTGCAGGTTAGGGTTAGGGTTAGGGTTACGGTACAAGTTAGGGTTAGGGTTAGGTTTACGGTACAGGCAGGGTTAGGGTTAGGGTTATGTTTAGATTTAGGGTTACGGAACAAGTTAGGGTTGCGATTAGGTTTAGGGTTAAGGTAACGATATAGGTTAGCGTTAGGGTTAGGGTTAGTGTTAGGGTTACGGTAAAGATTAGGGTTAGATTTATGGTTAGAGTTAGGGTTAGGTTTACGGTACAGCGTAGGGTTAGACTTAGGGTTAGTTTTAGGTTTACGGTGCAAGTTAGGGTTAGGGTTATGGTTAGTGTTAGGGTTACCGTACAGGTTACGGTTCGAGATAGGGTTAGGTTTAGGGTTAGGGTTAGGTTTGCGGTACAGGTTAGGGTTAGGGTTAGGTTTAGGGTTAGGGTTACGGTGCAGGTTATGGTTAGTTTTAGCGTTAGGGTTAGGGTTACGTTACAAGTTAGGGTTACGGTTAGGTTGAGGGTTAGGTTTATGGTATAGGTTAGCTATATATTTAGGTTTAGTGTTAGGTTTAGTGTTACTGTACAGGTTAGGGTTCGTGTTAGGGTTCGTGTTAGGGTTAGGGTTAGGTTTAGGGTTAGGATTAGGGTACAGGTTATTGTTAGGTTTACGGTTAGGGTTAAGGTTATGGTACAGGTTATGGTTAGGGTTAGCGTTAGGGTTACTATACAGGTAGGGTTAGGGTTAGGGTTAGGATTAGGATTGCGGTACAGGTTAGGTTTAGCGTTACGATTAGGGTTACCGTACAGGTTAGGATTAGGGTTAGGGTTACCGTACAGGTTAGTGTCACGGTTAGGGTTAGGGTTAGTGTTAGGGTTAGGGTTGCGGTACAGGTTAGGGTTATTGTTAGTGTTAGGGTTACGGTACAGGTTAGGGCTAGGATTAGTGTTATGTTTATGGCACAGGTTAGCATTAGGGTTAGGGTTAGGGTTAGGGTTGCAGTACAGGTTAGGGTTAGGGTAAGCGTTAGGGTTAGTGTTAGGGTTATGGTACAGGTTAAGTTTAAGTTTAGGTTAGGTTTACGGTTAGGGTTACCGTACAATTTAGGGTTACGTTTAGGTTTAGCGTTAGGGTTACGGTATAGGTTAGCCTTAGGTTTAGGGTTAGGCTTAGTTTTAGGGTTATGGTACAGTTTAGGGTTAAGTTTAGGTTTAGGTTTAGGGTTAGGTTAGGGTACCGTTTAAGGTTTAGGTTTAGGTTTAGGTTTAGGGTTACTGCACAGGTTAGGGTTAGGGTTAGTGTTAGAGTTAGGGTTACCGAAAAGATTAGGGTCAGGCTTAGGGTTAGGGTTAGGGTTAGAGTTGCGGTACAGGTTAGGGTTAGGTTAGGGTTAGGATTAGGGTTAGGGTTACATTACAAGTTAGGGTTACGGTTAGGTTTAGGGTTAGGTTTACGGTATAGGTTAGCGATAGGGTTAGGGTTAGTGTTAGGTTTAGTGTTACTGTACAGGTTAGGGTTCGGGTTAAGGTTAGGGTTAGGGTTAGGTTTAGGGTTAGGGTGAGGGTTGCAGTACAGGTTAGTGTTAGGTTAGGTTTAGGGTTACCATACAGGTTAGTGTTAGCGTTTGGGTTAAGGTTAGGGTTGCGTTACAGGTTAGGTTTAGGGCAGGTTTAGGGTTACGGTACAGGTTAGTATTAGGTTTAGGTTTAGCGTTACGGTAAAGATTAGGGTTAGGTTTAGGGTTAGGGTTAGGGTTAGGTTTACGGTACAGGTTAGGGTTAAGTAGTGTTAGGATTAGGGTTACTGTACAAGTTAGGTTTATGGTTAGGTTTAGGGTTCGGGTTACGGTATAGGTTAGCGTTACGATTAGGGTTAGTGTTAGGTTTTGGGTTACGGTTCAGGTTAAGGTTACGGTTAGGGTTAGGGTTAGGGTTATGATACAGGTTAGGGTTAGTGTTAGTGTTAGCGTTATGTTACAGGTTAGGTTTAAGTTCAGGGTTAGGGTTAGGGTTACGGTTAAAGTACAAGTTAGGGTTACGGTTACGTTTAGGTTTATGGTTACGATATAGGTTAGGGTTAGCGTTAGGTTTACGGTACAGGTTAGGGTTAGGTTAAGGGTTACGGTTAGGTTTACTGTACAGGTTAGGGTTAGGGTTAGTATTAGGGTTAGGGTTAGTGATAGGGTTACCATAGAGGTTAGGTTCAGGGTTAGGTTTAGGGTTAGGGTTCGGGTTAGGGTTAGGATTACGTTACAAGTTAGGGTTACGGTTAGGTTTAGGGTTAGGTTTACAGTGTAGGTTAGCGTTAGGGTTAGGGTTACGTTTAGTGTCACTGTACAGGTTAGGGTTAGGGTTAGGGTTAGTGTTAGGTTTAGGGTTAGGGTTAGCTTTAGGGTATAGGTTATGGGTAGGTTTAGGGTTAGGTTTAGGGTTACGGTACAGGTTAGGGTTAGGGTACAGTACAGGTAGGGTTAGGGTTAGGGTTAGGGTTAGGGTTAGAGTTAGGGTTATCATACAGGTTAGCATCAGGGTTAGGTTTAGGGTTAGGGATAGGGTTGCGGTACAGCTTAGGGTTATGATTATGTTTAGGGTTACCGTACAGGTTAGGTTTAGGTTTAGGGTTAGGGTTACGGTACAGGTAGGGTTAGGGTTAAGGTTAGGGTTAGGGTTAGGGTAATGGAACAATTTAGGGTTACGTTTAGGTTTAAGGTTAAGTTTACGTTATTGGTTAGCATTAGGGTCATGTTTAGGGTTATGTTTAGGTATATGTTACAGGTTAGGGTTAGGGTTAGTGGTAGGGTTAGCCTTACGGTACAGGTTAGTGTTAGGGTTAGGGGAAGGGTTAGGGATAGGATTACAGTACAGGTTAGTTTTAGGATTAGTGGTACCGTTACAATACAGGTTAGGGTTAGTGTTAGGGTTACGGTACAGGCAGGGTCAGAGTTAGGGTTAGGGTTAGGGTTAGAGTTAGGGTTAGGGACAGGGTTATGGAACAAGTTAGGGTTACAATTAGGTTTAGAGTTAGGGTTACAGATTAGGTTAGGGTTTGGGTTAGGGTTAGTGTTAGGGTTCGGGTAACAGTACAGGTTAGGTTTAGGTTTAGGTTTACGGTTAGGGTTAAGGTACAGGTTAGGTTTAGGGTTAGGGTTAGGTTAAGGGTTACGGTACAGGTTAGGTTTACGGTTAGGTTTAGAGTTAGGGTTAGGGTTATGGTTATGGTACAGGTTAGAGTTAGGGTTAGGGTTATGTTTAGGGTTAGGGTTAGGTTTACGGCACGGGTTAGGTTTAGGGTTAGGATTAGGGTTAGGTTTATGGTACAGGTTATGGTTTGTATTAGGGTGAGGGTTAGGGTTACGGTACAGGTTAGATTTAAGTTTAGGGTTATGGTTAGGGTTAGGGTTACGGTATAAGTTAGGGTTACGGTTACATTTAGGGTTAGTGTTACAGTATAGGTTAGCGTAAGTTTTAGGGTTAGGATTAGGTTTAGGGTTACGGTACAGGTTAGGGTTACGTTTAGGTTTAGGGTTAGGGTTAGGGTTAGGGTTACGGTACATGTTAGGGTTAGGTTTAGTGTTAGGGTTAGGTTACGGTACAGGTTAGTGTTAGGTTTAGCGTTAGGGTTAAGTTTAGGGTTAGGGGTAGGGTTAACGCACAGGTTAGGTTTAGGGTTAGGTTTAGGGTTAGGTTTACGGTACAGGTTATGGTTTTTTTAGGGTGAGCGTTAGGGTTACAGGACCGGTTAGGGTTAGGTTTAAGGTTAGGGTTACGGTTAGGTTTAGGGTTAGGGTTACGGTATAGGTTAGCGTTAGGGTTAGGGTTACTGTTATGTTTAAGGTTAGGGTTATGGTATGGGTTAGCTTTGGGGTTAGGTTTAGGGTTATGTTTAGGGTTACGGTACAGGTTAGGGTTAGCGTTATGGTTACGGTTAGGGTTGGGTTATGGTACAGGTTAGGGGTAGGGTTAGGTTTACGGTACAGGGTAGGGTTAGGGTTAGATTTAGGGTTAGGTTTTCGATACAAGTTAGAGTTAGGGTTAGTGTTAGGGTTAGGGTTATGGTACAGGTTAGTGTCAGCGTTAGGTTTAGGGTTATGGTTAGGATTAGGGATGCGGTACAGGTTAGGGTAAGGGTTAGTGTTGGGGTTACCATAGAGGTTATGGTTCGGGTTAGGGTCAGGGATACGGAACAGGTTAGGCTTAGGGTGAGGGTTACGGTTATGGTACAGTTTAGCATTAGGTTTAGGGTTAGGTTTAGGGTTAGGGTTACGGTACAGGTTAGGGTTAGGGTTAGGGTTAGGGTTAGGTTTAGGGGTACGTTACAGGATAGGGTTATTGATAGAGTTAGGGGTACGGTACAGGTTAGACTGAAGATTAGTGTTAGGGTTATGTTTAGGATTACGGTACAGGTTAGGGTTAGGTTTAGGGGTAGGGTTAGGTTTACGGTACAGGTTAGGGTTAGGGTTACGGTTAGGGTAACGGTACCGTTTAGGTTTACGGTTAGGGTTAGCGTTAGGGTTACCTTACAGGTTAGGGTTAGAGTTAGGGTTAGGGTTAGGGTTAGAGCTAGGGTTACCGTACAGGTGAGCGTCAGGTTGGGTTTGGTTTAGTGTTAGGTTTAGGGTTAGGGTTAGGGTTAGGTTTAGGTTTAGAGTTAGGGTTATGTTTATGGTACAGGTTAAGGTTAGGTTTAGTGTTAGGGTTAGGCTTAGGGTTAGGGTTAGGTTTAGGGTTACATTACAAGTTAGGGTAACGGTTAGGTTTAGGGTTAGTATTACGGTATAGGTTAGCGTAGGGTTAGGGTTAGTGTTAGTTTTAGTGTTACTTTACTGGTAAGGGTTAGAGTTAGGGTTAGGGTTAGGTTAGGGTTATGTTTAGGGTTAGGGTTAGCTTTAGGGTACAGGTAATGGTTAGGTTTAGGGTTACGGTTACAGTTACAGTACACGTTAGTTTTAGGGTTAGGTTTAGGGTTGTGGTACAGGTAAGGGTTAGGGTTAGGGTTCAGGTATCGGACAGGTTAGGGTAGGGTTACGGTTACGCTTGTGGTACATGTTATGGTTAGGTTTAGGGTTACGGTTACCCTACAGGTTAGCATTAGGTTTAGGTCGAGGTTAGGGTTACTGTACAGGTTAGCGGTAGGGTTAGGGTAACGGTACATGTTCGGGTTAGGGTTAGGGTTACCGTACAGTATAGGGTCAGTTTTAGGGTTAGGTTTAGGCTTAGGGTTAGGGTTGCTGTACAGGTTAGGGTTAGGGTTAGGGTTAGTGTTAGGGTTAGGGTTAGGGTTAGGGATACGGTACAGATTATGGTTAGGGTTAGGGATAGGGTTAGGGTCGGGTTACCGTACACGTTAGTGTCAGGGTGAGGGTTAGGGTTAGGGTTAGAGTTGAGGTAAGATTAGGGTAAGGGTTAGGGTTGGGGTTACCATACAGGTTAGGGTTAGGGTTAGGTTTGCGGTACAGGTTAGGGTTAGTGATTAGTGTTACGGTTACGGTACAGGTTAGCATTAGGTTTAGGGTTAGGGTTAGGTTTACTGAACAGGTTACGGTTAAGGTTAGGGTTAGGGTTAGGATTAGGGTTGAGGTACAGATTAGGGAAGGGTTAGGGTTGGGGTTACCAAACAGGTTTGGGTTAGGGTTAGGGTTGCGGTACAGGTTAGGGTTAGGGTTATGTTTACAGTTATGGTACAGGTTAGCATTATGGTTAGGGTTAGGGTTACGGTATAGGTTACGGTTAGGGTTAGGGTTATGGTTAGGGTTACAGTACAGTTTAGGGTTATTGTTAAGCTTAGGGTTACTGTACAGGTTAGGGTGAAGGTTAGTGTTAGGGTTAGGGTTACGGTACAAAATTGTGTTACGGTCAGGTTTAGGGTAAGTATTACAGTATAGTTTAGCATTAGGGTTAGGGTTAGGGGTAGGTTTAGGGTTACGGTACAGTTTAGGGTTATGGTTAGGGTTAGGTTTAGTGTTACGGTACAGGTAAAGGTTAGGTTTAGGGGTAGGTTTATATTTACGGTACAGGTTAGAGTGAGGGTTAGGTTTAGGGTTATGGTACAGGTTAGTGTTAGTGTTAGGGTTAGGGTTAGTGTTAGGGTTACAGTACAGGTTAGGTTTAGGTTTATTGGTAGGGTTATGGTACAGGTTAGGGTTAGGGTTAGCTTTAGGGTTAGGATTTCGGTACAGGTTAGGTTTAGGGTTAGGGTTAGGTTTAGGTTTATGGTTCAGGTTAGGGTTAGGTTTAGGGTTAGGGTTACGGTACACGTTAGGGTTAGGGTTAGAATTGGGGTTATGATCAAGTTCGGGGTAGGGTTAGTGTTAGGGTTACTGTACAGGTTAGGGTCAGGATTAGGGTTAGGTTTATTATTGCAGCTCTGGTTAGGGTTAGGGATAGGGTTAGATTTATCGTACAGGTTAGGGTTAGGGTTAGGGTTAAGTTTAGGTTTTCGGTGCAGGTTAGGGTTAGGGTTAGGGTTACGGTACAAGTTAGGGTTAGGGTTAGGTTTACGGTACAGGCAGGGTTAGGGTTAGGGTTATGTTTAGATTTAGGGTTACGGAACAAGTTAGGGTTGCGATTAGGTTTAGGGTTAAGGTAACGATATAGGTTAGCGTTAGGGTTAGGGCTAGGGTTAGGGTTACGGTACAGATTAGGGTTAGATTTATGGTTAGAGTTAGGGTTAGGTTTACGGTACAGCGTAGGGTTAGACTTAGGGTTAGTTTTAGGTTTACGGTGCAAGTTAGGGTTAGGGTTATGGTTAGTGTTAGGGTTACCGTACAGGTTACGGTTCGAGATAGGGTTAGGTTTAGGGTTAGGGTTAGGGTTGCGGTACAGGTTAGGGTTAGTGTTAGGTTTAGGGTTAGGGTTACGGTGCAGGTTATGGTTAGTTTTAGGGTTAGGGTTAGGGTTACGTTACAGGTTAGGTTAAAGTTTAGGTTACGGTTAGGGTTAGGGTTACCGTACAATTTAGGTACGGTTAAGTTCAGGTTTAGTATTATGGTATAGGTTAGCATTAGGGTTAGGGATAAGGTTAGGTTTAGAGTTACAGTACAGGTTAGGGTTAGGTTTAGGTTTAGGGTTAGTGTAAGGGTTACCGTACAGGTTAAGGTTAGGGTTAAGGTTATGGTACAGGTTAGGGTTAAGGTTAGCGTTAGGGTTAGGGTTAGGGTTAGGCTTATGGTACCGTTAAGATCCTGTATGTTGGTAAATTGAACACTAATAAAAAATTAATTAAAAAAAAAAGATTTAGGGTTAGGTTTAGGCTTAGGGTTACCGTACAGGTTCGGGTTCGGGTTCGGGTTTGGGTTAGGGTTAGGGTTAGGGTTAGAATTACCGTACAGGTTAGGGTCAGTGTTAAGTTTAGGGTTAGTTTTAGAGTTGCGGTACAGTTTAGGGTTAGGGTTAGGGTTAGGGTTACGTTACAAGTTAGGGTTACGGTTAGGTTGAGGGTTAGGTTTATGGTATAGGTTAGCGATATATTTAGGTTTAGTGTTAGGTTTAGTGTTACTGTACAGGTTAGGGTTCGTGTTAGGGTTCGTGTTAGGGTTAGGTTTAGGGTTAGGATTAGGGTACAGGTTGTTGTTAGGTTTACGGTTAGGGTTAAGGTTATGGTACAGGTTATGGTTAGGGTTAGCGTTAGGGTTACTGTACAGGTAGGGTTAGGGTTAGGGTAGGATTAGGATTGCGGTACAGGTTAGGTTTAGCGTTACGATTAGGGTTACCGTACAGGTTAGGGTTAGGGTTAGGGTTACCGTACAGGTTAGTGTCACGGTTAGGGTTAGGGTTAGTGTTAGGTTTAGGGTTGCGGTACAGGTGAGGGTTATTGTTAGTGTTAGGGTTACGGTACAGGTTAGGGCTAGGATTAGTGTTACGTTTATGGCACAGGTTAGCATTAGGGTTAGGGTTAGGGTTAGGGTTGCAGTACAGGTTAGGGTTAGGGTAAGGGTTAGGGTTAGTGTTAGGGTTATGGTACAGGTTAAGTTTAAGTTTAGGTTAGGTTTATGGTTAGGGTTACCGTACAATTTAGGGTTACGTTTAGGTTTAGCGTTAGGGTTACGGTATAGGTTAGCCTTAGGTTTAGGGTTAGGCTTAGTTTTAGGGTTATGGTACAGTTTAGGGTTAAGTTTAGGTTTAGGTTTAGGGTTAGGGTTAGGGTACCGTTTAGGTTTAGGTTTAGGTTTAGGTTTAGGTTTAGGGTTACTGCACAGGTTAGGGTTAGGGTTAGTGTTAGAGTTAGTGTTACCGAAAAGATTAGGGTCAGGCTTAGGGTTAGGGTTAGGGTTAGAGTTGCGGTACAGGTTAGGGTTAGGTTAGGGTTAGGATTAGGGTTAGGGTTACATTACAAGTTAGGGTTACGGTTAGGTTTAGGGTTAGGTTTACGGTATAGGTTAACGATAGGGTTAGGGTTAGTGTTAGGTTTAGTGTTACTGTACAGGTTAGGGTTCGGGTTAAGGTTAGGGTTAGGGTTAGGTTTAGGGTTAGGGTGAGGGTTGCAGTACAGGTTAGTGTTAGGTTAGGTTTAGGGTTACCATACAGGTTAGTGTTAGCGTTTGGGTTAAGGTTAGGGTTGCGTTACAGGTTAGGTTTAGGGCAGGTTTAGGGTTACGGTACAGGTTAGTATTAGGTTTAGGTTTAGCGTTACGGTAAAGATTAGGGTTAGGTTTAGGGTTAGGGTTAGGGTTAGGTTTACGGTACAGGTTAGGGTTAAGTAGTGTTAGGATTAGGGTTACTGTACAAGTTAGGTTTATGGTTAGGTTTAGGGTTCGGGTTACGGTATAGGTTAGCGTTACGATTAGGGTTAGTGTTAGGTTTTGGGTTACGGTTCAGGTTAAGGTTACGGTTAGGGTTAGGGTTAGGGTTATGATACAGGTTAGGGTTAGTGTTAGTGTTAGCGTTATGTTACAGGTTAGGTTTAAGTTCAGGGTTAGGGTTAGGGTTACAGTTAAAGTACAAGTTAGGGTTACGGTTACGTTTAGGTTTATGGTTACGGTATAGGTTAGGGTTAGCGTTAGGTTTACGGTACAGGTTAGGGTTAGGTTAAGGGTTACGGTTAGGTTTACTGTACAGGTTAGGGTTAGGGTTAGTATTAGGGTTAGGGTTAGTGATAGGGTTACCATAGAGGTTAGGTTCAGGGTTAGGTTTAGGGTTAGGGTTCGGGTTAGGGTTAGGATTACGTTACAAGTTAGGGTTACGGTTAGGTTTAGGGTTAGGTTTACAGTGTAGGTTAGCGTTAGGGTTAGGGTTACGTTTAGTGTCACTGTACAGGTTAGGGTTAGGGTTAGGGTTAGTGTTAGGTTTAGGGTTAGGGTTAGCTTTAGGGTATAGGTTATGGGTAGGTTTAGGGTTAGGTTTAGGGTTACGGTACAGGTTAGGGTTAGGGTACAGTACAGGTAGGGTTAGGGTTAGGGTTAGGGTTAGGGTTAGAGTTAGGGTTATCATACAGGTTAGCATCAGGGTTAGGTTTAGGGTTAGGGACAGGGTTGCGGTACAGCTTAGGGTTATGATTATGTTTAGGGTTACCGTACAGGTTAGGTTTAGGTTTAGGGTTAGGGTTACGGTACAGGTAGGGTTAGGTGTAGGGTTAGGGTTAGGGTTAGGGTTAGGGTAATGGAACAATTTAGGGTTACGTTTAGGTTTAAGGTTAGGTTTACGTTATTGGTTAGTATTAGGGTCATGTTTAGGGTTATGTTTAGGTTTATGGTACAGGTTAGGGTTAGGGTTAGTGGTAGGGTTAGCCTTACGGTACAGGTTAGTGTTAGGGTTAGGGGAAGGGTTAGGGATAGGATTACAGTACAGGTTAGGTTTAGGATTAGTGGTACCGTTACAATACAGGTTAGGGTTAGTGTTAGGGTTTCGATACAGGCAGGGTCAGAGTTAGGGTTAGGGTTAGGGTTAGAGTTAGGGTTAGGGACAGGGTTATGGAACAAGTTAGGGTTACAATTAGGTTTAGAGTTAGGGTTACAGATTAGGTTAGGGTTTGGGTTAGGGTTAGTGTTAGGGTTCGGGTTACAGTACAGGTTAGGTTTAGGTTTAGGTTTACGGTTAGGGTTACGGTAGGTTAGGTTTACGGTTAGGTTTAGAGTTAGGGTTAGGGTTATGGTTATGGTACAGGTTAGAGTTAGGGTTAGGGTTAGGTTAGGGTTAGGGTTAGGTTTACGGCACGGGTTAGGTTTAGGGTTAGGATTAGGGTTAGGTTTATGGTACAGGTTATGGTTTGTATTAGGGTGAGGGTTAGGGTTATGGTACAGGTTAGATTTAAGTTTAGGGTTATGGTTAGGGTTAGGGTTACGGTATAAGTTAGGGTTACGGTTACATTTAGGGTTAGTGTTACAGTATAGGTTAGCGTAAGTTTTAGGGTTAGGATTAGGTTTAGGGTTATGTTACAGGTTAGGGTTACGTTTAGGTTTAGGGTTAGGGTTAGGGTTAGGGTTACGGTACATGTTAGGGTTAGGTTTAGTGTTAGGGTTAGGTTACGGTACAGGTTAGTGTTAGGTTTAGGGTTAGGGTTAAGTTTAGGGTTAGGTGTAGGGTTACGGCACAGGTTAGGTTTAGGGTTAGGTTTACGGTACAGGTTATGGTTTTTTTTAGGGTGAGCGTTAGGGTTACAGGACCGGTTAGGGTTAGGTTTAAGGTTAGGGTTACGGTACCGGTTAGATTTAAGTTTAGGGTTATGGTTAGGGTTAGGGTTACGGTACAAGTTATTGTTACGGTTAGGTTTAGGGTTAGGGTTACGGTATAGGTTAGCGTTAGGGTTAGGGTTACGGTTATGTTTAAGGTTAGTGTTATGGTATGGGTTAGCTTTGGGGTTAGGTTTAGGGTTATGTTTAGGTTTACGGTACAGGTTAGGGTTAGCGTTATGGTTACGGTTAGGGTTAGGGTTATGGTACAGGTTAGGGGTAGGGTTAGGTTTACGGTACAGGGTAGGGTTAGGGTTAGATTTAGGGTTAGGTTTTCGATACAAGTTAGAGTTAGGGTTAGTGTTAGGGTT
This sequence comes from Otocyon megalotis megalotis, assembly GCA_017311455.1. NCBI lineage: Eukaryota > Metazoa > Chordata > Mammalia > Carnivora > Canidae > Otocyon > Otocyon megalotis. Next base: position 75,720 of record JAEUCK010006675.1, read on the forward strand.
AGGGTTACGGTACAGGTTAGTGTCAGCGTTAGGTTTAGGGTTATGGTTAGGATTAGGGATGCGGTACAGGTTAGGGTAAGGGTTAGTGTTGGGGTTACCATAGAGGTTATGGTTCGGGTTAGGGTCAGGGATACGGAACAGGTTAGGCTTAGGGTGAGGGTTACGGTTATGGTACAGTTTAGCATTAGGTTTAGGGTTAGGTTTAGGGTTAGGGTTACGGTACAGGTTAGAGTTAGGGTTAGGGTTAGGGTTAGGGTTAGGTTTAGGGGTACGTTACAGGATAGGGTTATTGATAGAGTTACGGATACGGTACAGGTTAGACTGAAGATTTGTGTTAGGGTTATGTTTAGGATTACGGTACAGGTTAGGGTTAGGTTTAGGGGTAGGGTTAGGTTTACGGTACAGGTTAGGGTTAGGGTTACGGTTAGGGTAACGGTACCGTTTAGGTTTACGGTTAGGGTTAGCGTTAGCGTTACCTTACAGGTTAGGGTTAGAGTTAGGGTTAGGGTTAGGGTTAGAGCTAGGGTTACCGTACAGGTTAGCGTCAGGTTTGGTTAGGTTTAGTGTTAGGTTTAGTGTTAGGGTTAGGGTTAGGTTTAGGGTTAGGTTTAGCTTTAGAGTTAGGGTTATGTTTATGGTACAGCTTAAGGTTAGGTTTAGTGTTAGGGTTAGGGTTAGGGTTAGGGTTAGGTTTAGGTTTAGAGTTAGGGTTATGTTTATGGTACAGGTTAAGGTTAGGTTTAGTGTTAGGGTTAGGGTTAGGGTTAGGTTTAGGGTTACGTTACAAGTTAGGGTAACGGTTAGGTTTAGGGTTAGTATTACGGTATAGGTTAGCGTAGGGTTAGGGTTAGTGTTAGTTTTAGTGTTACTTTACTGGTAAGGGTTAGAGTTAGGGTTAGGGTTAGGTTAGGGTTAGGTTTAGGGTTAGGGTTAGCTTTAGGGTACAGGTAATGGTTAGGTTTAGGGTTACGGTTACAGTTACAGTACACGTTAGGTTTAGGGTTAGGTTTAGGGTTGTGGTACAGGTAAGGTTAGGGTTAGGGTTCAGGTACCGGATAGGTTAGGGTAGGGTTACGGTTACGCTTGTGGTACATGTTATGGTTAGGTTTAGGGTTACGGTTACCCTACAGGTTAGCATTAGGTTTAGGTCGAGGTTAGGGTTACGGTACAGGTTAGCGGTAGGGTTAGGGTAACGGTACAAGTTCGGGTTAGGGTTAGGGTTACCGTACAGTATAGGGTCAGTTTTAGGGTTAGGTTTAGGCTTAGGGTTAGGGTTGCTGTACAGGTTAGGGTTAGGGTTAGGGTTAGTGTTAGGGTTAGGGTTAGGGTTAGGGATACGGTACAGATTATGGTTAGGGTTAGGGATAGGGTTAGGGTCGGGTTACCGTACACGTTAGTGTCAGGGTGAGGGTTAGGGTTAAGGTTAGGGTTGAGGTAAGATTAGGGTAAGGGTTAGGATTGGGGTTACCATACAGGTTAGGGTTAGGGTTAGGTTTGCGGTACAGGTTAGGGTTAGTGATTAGTGTTACGGTTACGGTACAGGTTAGCATTAGGTTTAGGGTTAGGTTTAGGTTTACTGAACAGGTTACGGTTAGGGTTAGGGTTAGGGTTAGGATTAGGGTTGAGGTACAGATTAGGGAAGGGTTAGGGTTGGGGTTACCAAACAGGTTTGGGTTAGGGTTAGGGTTGCGGTACAGGTTAGGGTTAGGGTTATGGTTACAGTTATGGTACACTTAGCATTAGGGTTAGGGTTAGGGTTACGGTATAGGTTACGGTTAGGGTTAGGGTTAGGGTTACAGTACAGTTTAGGGTTATTGTTAAGCTTAGGGTTACTGTACAGGTTAGGGTGAAGGTTAGTGTTAGGGTTAGGGTTACGGTACAAAATTGCGTTACGGATAGGTTTAGGGTTAGGATTACAGTATAGTTTAGCATTAGGGTTAGGGTTAGGGTTAGGTTTAGGGTTACGGTACAGTTTAGGGTTATGGTTAGGGTTAGGTTTAGTGTTACGGTACAGGTAAAGGTTAGGTATAGGGGTAGGTTTAGGGTTACGGTACAGGTTAGTGTTAGGGTTAGGTTTAGGGTTAGTGTTAGGGTTACAGTACAGGTTAGGTTTAGGTTTATTGGTAGGGTTATGGTACAGGTTAGGGTTAGAGTTAGCTTTAGGGTTAGGATTTCGGTACAGGTTAGGGTTAGGGTTAGGTTTAGGTTTATGGTACAGGTTAGGGTTAGGTTTAGGGTTAGGGTTATGGTACACGTTAGGGTTAGGGTTAGAATTAGGGTTATGATCAAGTTCGGGGTAGGTTTAGTGTTAGGGTTACTGTACAGGTTAGGGTCAGGATTAGGGTTAGGTTTATTATTGCAGCTCTGGTTAGGGTTAGGGATAGGGTTAGATTTATCGTACAGGTTAGGGTTAGGGTTAGGGTTAAGGTTAGGTTTTCGGTGCAGTATAGGGTTAGGGTTAGGTTTACGGTACAAGTTAGGGTTAGGGTTAGGTTTAGAGTTAGGGTTACAGTACAAGTTCGGGTTAGGGTTAGTGTTAGGGTTAGTGTTAGGGTTACCATACAGGTTAGAGTCAGGATTAGGGTTAGGTTTAGTGTTGCGGCACCATACAGGTTAAGGTTAGGGTTATGGTTAAGGTTAGGTTTTCGGTACAGGTTAGGGTTAGTGTTAGGGTTAGTGTTAGGGTTACCATACAGGTTAGAGTCAGGATTAGGGTTAGGTATAGTGTTGAGGCACCATACAGGTTAAGGTTAGGGTTATGGTTAAGGTTAGGTTTTCGGTACAGGTTAGGGTTAGGCTTAGGGTTACGGTTACAGTACAGCTTAGCATTAGGGTTAGGGTTAGGTTTAGGGTTACTGAACAGGTTAGGGTTAGGGTTAGGGTTAGGGTTGAGGTACAGATTAGGGTAAGGGTTAGTGTTGGGGTTACCATACAGGTTAAGGTTCGGGTTAGGGTTGCGGTACATGTTAGGTTTAGGGTTAGGGTTACAGTTACGGTACAGGTTAGCATTAGGGTTAGGTTTAGGGTTAGGGTTACAGTACATTTTACGGTTAGGGTTAGTGTTACGGTTACAGTACAGTTTAGGGTTATTGTTAAGCTTAGGGTTACTGTACAGGTTAGGGTGAAGTTTAGTGTTAGGGTTTGGGTTAGGGTTAGTGTTAGGGTTACAGTACAGGTTAGGTTTGGGTTTAGAGGTAGGGTTATAGTACAGGTTAGTGTTAGGGTTAGCTTTAGGGTTAGGGTTTCGGTACAGGTTAGGGTTAGGGTTAGGTTTAGAGTAGGGTTACCATACAAGTTCGGGTTAGGGTTAGTGTTAGGGTTTGTGTTAGGGTTAGCATACAGGTTAGAGTAATGATTACGGTTAGGTTTATTATTGCAGCTCTGGTTAGGTTAGGGTTAGGGTTAGATTTACCGTACAGTTTAGTGTCAGGGTGAAGGTTAGGGTTAGGGTTACGGTATAGGTTATGGTAAGGGTTAGGTTTGGGGTTACCATACAGGCTAGGGTGAGGTTTAGGGTTAGGGTTGCGGTACAGGTTAGGGTTAGGTTTATGGTTACGGTTATGGTACAGGTAGGGTTATTGTTAGGGTTAGGCTTACGGTACAGGTTAGGGTGAAAGTTAGTGTTCGGATTAGGGTTATGGTACAATTTAGGGTTTCAGTTAGGTTTAGGGTTATGGTACGGTACAGGTTAGCGTTAGGGTTAGGGTTAGGGTAGGATTAGGTTTAGGGTTACGGTACAGGTTAGGGTTAGGGTGAGGGTTAGGGTTACGGTACAGGTTAGGGTTAGGTTTAGGTTTAGGTTTAGAGTTACGGTAGAGATAAGGGTTAGTTTTAGGGGTAGGGGTAGGTTTATGGTACCCGTTACGGTTAGGGTTAGGTTAGTGGTAGGTTTATGGTACAGGTGAGGGTTAGGGTTACGGTTAGGTGTCGGAACAGGTTAGGGTTAGGGTTACGGTACAGGTTACAGTTAGGGTTAGTGTTAGGGTTAGGGTACTGTTTAGGGTCAGGGTTAGGGTTAGGGTTATGGTACAAGTTCGGGTTAGGGTTAGTTTTAGGGTTAGTTTTAGGGCTCCCATACAGGTTAGGGTCAGGATAAGCGTTAGGTTTAGGGTTAGGTTTAGGGTTGCGGTATAGGTTAGCATTAGGGTTAGGGTTAGGTTTACCATACAGGTTAGGTTTAGGGTTAGGGTTAAGGTTAGGGTTGCGGTACAGGTTAGGGTTAGGGTTAGGGTTACGGTACAGGTTAGCATTACGGTTAGGGTTAGGGTTAGGGTACAGGTTAGGGTTAGGTTTAATGTTAGGGTTAGGGTTAGGGTTAGGTTTAGGATTACATTACATGTTAGGGTAACGGTTAGGTTTAGGTTTAGGTGTACGGTATAGGTTAGCGTTAGGGTTATGGTTATGGTTAGGTTTAGTGTTACTGTACAGGTTAGGGTTCGGGTTAGGGTTATGGTTAGGGTTAGGTTTAGGCTTAGGGTTAGGATAAGGGTATAGGTTATGGTTAGGTTTAGGGTTACGGATAGGTATACGGTACAGGTTAGGGTTAGGGTTAGTGTTAGTTTTAGAGTTACAGTACAGGTAAGGGTTAGGTTTAGGTTTATGGTACCGGTTAGGTTTAGGTTTAGGGTTACCATACAGGTTAGGGTTAGGGTAGCGTTATGGTTATGGTTAGGGTTAGGGTTACCGTACAGAATAGGGTCAGGGTTAGGGTTAGGGTTAGGGTTAGGGTTATGGTTACAGTACACGTTAGGTTTAAGTTTAGGGTTGTGGTACAGCTTAGGGTTGGGGTTAGTTTTAGGGTTACCATAAAGGGTAGGGTAGCTTTAGGTTTGCGGTACAAGTTAGGTTAGTCTTAGGGTTAGGGTTACGGTACAGGTTCGTTTTATGGTTACGTTCAGGATTACAGTACAGTTTATGGTTAGGTTTAGGTTTAGGATTAGGGTTACGGTACAGGTGAGGGTTTGGGTAGGGTTAGGGTTAGGGTTACGGTTGCGGTACAGGTTATGATTAGGTTTAGGGTTTGGGTTAGGGTTAGGTTTAGGGTTAGGGTAATTCTACAGGTTAGGGTTAGGGTTAGAGTTAGGGTAATGGTACATGTTGCGGTTAGTGTTTGGTGTAGGGTAACTCTATAGTTTAAGGTTAGGTTTAGGGTTAGCGTTTCGGTATAGGTTATCGTTAGGGTTAGTGTTAGGGTTACAGTACAGGTTAGGGTTCGGTTTAGGATTAGGGTTAGGGTTAGGGTTACGGTACACGTTAGGTTTAAGTTTAGGGTTAGGTATAGGGTTAGGGTTAAGGTACAAGTTAGGGTTACGGTTAGGATTAGGTTTAAAGTTACTGTATGGGTTACCATTACCTTTGGGTTAGGGTTAGGTTTAGGGTTACGGTACAGGTTAGGGTTACGTTTGGGTTAGGTTTAGGGTTAGGGTTACGGTACGGTTATGGTTACGTTTAGGATTAGGGTTAGGGTTACCGTACAAGTTAGTGTCAGGGTTAGGTATAAGGTTAGCGTTAGGGTTAGGGTTGCGGTACAGGTAGGGTTAGGGTTAGGGTTGGGATTACCGTACAGGTTACGGTAAGTGTTAGGGGTAGGGTTGCGGTACAGTTTAGGGTTAGGGTTAGTGTTAGGGTTAGAGTTATGGTTAGGGTTAGAGTTAGAGTTATGGTTAGGGTTAGAGTTAGGGTTACGGTACAGTTTAGGGTTAAGTTTAGTGTTAGGGTTAGGGTTACGGTAGTGGTTAAGGTTAGGCCTGGTTGGGTTAGGGTTATGGTTACGATTACGGTACAGGTTAGGGTTAGAGTTAGGGTTGAGGTTACCGTACAGGTTAGGGTTAGGTTTGCGTTATAGGTTAGGGTTAGGGGTAAGGTTACGGTTATGGTACAGATTAGCACTAGGGTTAGGGTTAGGATTAGGGTTAGGGTTAGTGTTATGGTACAGGTTAGGGTTATTGTTAGGGTTAGGGTTACAGTACCGTTTAGGTTGAAGTTTAGTCTTAGTTTTAGGGTTACGGTAAAAGTTGGGTTATGGTTAGGTTTATGGTTAGGATGACGGTATAGGTTAGCGTTAGGGTAGGGTTTAGGGTTATGTTTATGTTTAAGGTACCGGTTAGGTTTACGGGTAGGTTTACGGTTAGGGTTATGGTTACGGTTGGGGTTAGGTTTAGCGTTACGGTACAGGATAGGGTTAGGGTTAGGTTTAAGTTTAGGGTTAGGGATAGGTTTAGGTTTAGTGTTAGGTTTATGGTACAGGTTAGAGTTAGGGTTAGGCTTACGGTATAGGTAAGCGTTAGGATTAGTGATAGGGTTATGGTCAGGGTCACGGTACACGTTAGGGTTAGGGTTAATGTTAGGATTACGATACAGGTTAAGGTTAGGTTTATGGTTATGGTTAGGATTGCGGTACAGGTTAGGGTTAGGGTTAGGTTTAGGGTTAGGGTTAGGGGTAGGATTAGGGTTAGAGTTAAGTTTAGGGTTACGGTACATGTTAGGGTTACGTTTAGGGTTAGGGTTACATTACAGGTTAGGGTAGGTTTAGGGTTAGGGTTAGGGTTAGGGTTACGGTACAGGGTAGGGTTAGGGTTATGGTTATGGTTATGGTTAGGGTTAGGGTAATGGTACCGTTTAGGTTTAGATTTAGGTTTAGGGTTAGGGTTACCGTAAAGGTTAGGGTTAGGGTTAGGGTAAGGGTTAGGGTTAATGTTACCATACAGGTTGGGTATTGGTTAGGGTTAGGGTTGCTGTACAGGTTAGGGTAAGGGTTAGGGTTAGGCTTAGGGTTACAGTACATGTTATGATTAGGGTTAGGGTTACGGTACAGGTTTGGGTTAGGTTTTGGGTTACGGTACAGGGTAAGGTTAGGGTTAGGGTTAGGGTTAGGTTTCCGATACAATTTAGGGTTAGGGTTAGTGTTAGGGTTAGGGTTACGGTACCGGTTAGTGTTAGGGTAAGGGATAGGGTTAGGGTTAGGTATAGTGTTACAGTACAGGTTAGGTTTAGGGTTAGGGTTAGGGTTACGGGACAGGTTAGGGTTAGGTGAGGGTTACGGTACATGTTAGGATTAAGTTTAGGGTTAGGGTTAGGGTTACAGTGTAAGTTAGGGTTACGGTTAGGATTAGGGTTAGGGTTATGGTATAGGTTAGTTTACGGTTAGTTTTAGGGTTAGGTTTAGTGTTACGGTACAGGTTAGGGTTACGGTTAGGGTTAGGGTTAGGGTTACGGTACAGGTTACCGTTAGGGTTAAGGTTAGGGTTAAGTTTAGTGTTAGTGTTATGGTACAGTTTAGGGTTATTGTTAAGGTTAGGTTTACGATACAGGTTAGGGTGAAGATTAGTGTTAGGGTTAGGGTTAGTTAAGTTAGCACAACAGTTAGGTTTAGGGTTAGGTTTACGGTATAGTTTAGCATTAGGGTTAGGGTTAGGGTTAGAGTTATGGTACAGGTTAGGGTTAGAGTTAGGGTTAGGTTTAGAGTTACGGTACAGGTAAGGGTTAGGTTTAGGGGTAGGTTTATGGTTACGGTACAGGTTAGAGTTAGGGATAGGTTTACGGTTACGGTACAGCTTAGTGTTAGTTAGGGTTAGGGTTAGGGTTACAGTACAGGTTAGGATTAGGTTTAGTGGTAGGGTTACGGTACAGGTTAGGGTTACCGTAGGGTTAGAGTTAGGGTTGCGGTACCATTTTGGGTTAGGTTTAGTGTTAGGGTTAGTGTTAGGGTTACCGTACAGGTTAGGGTCAGGGTTAGGGTTAGGTTTAATGTTAGGTTTAGCGTTGCGGTACAGGTTAGCGTTAGGGTTAGGGTTAGGATACTGGTTAGCATTAGGGTTAGGGTTAGTGTTAGGGTTAGGGTTAGGGTTAGGGTTACCGTACAGGTTAGGGTTAGGGTTAGGGTTAAGGTAATGATTTCGGTACAGGTTAGGGTTAGGGTTACGTTTACGGTACATGTTAGGGTTAGGGTTAGGGTTAGTGTTAGGGTTACAGTACAATTTTGGGTTAGGGTTAATGTTACGGTTAGTGTTAGGGTTACCATACAGGTTAGAGTCAGGATTAGGATTAGGTTAGTGTTGCGGCACTGGTTAGTTTAGGGTTAGAGTTAGGGTTACTGTACAGGTTAGGGTAGTTTAGGGTTAAGGTTAGGGTTTCGGTAATGTTAGGGTTAGGGTTAGGGTTACGGTACAGGTTAGCATTAGGGTTAGGTTTAGGGTTACGGTACAGGTTAGGGTTAGGATTAGGGTTAGGGTTAGGGTTATGGTACAGGTTAGGGTTAGGTTAGATTTAGGGTTACGGTAAAGGTTAGGTTATGTTTATGTCAGGGTTAGGGTTAGGGTTACGGTACAATTTCGGGTTACGGATAGGTTTAGTATTAGGTTTACGGTATAGGTTAGGGTTATGTTTAGGGTTAGGGATAGGTTTAGGGTTACGGTACAGTATCAGGTTAGGGTTAGTGTTAGGGTTATGGTTAGGGTTACGTAACAGGTTAGGTTTAGGGTTAGGGTTATGGTACAGGTTAGAGTTAGGGTTATGGTTAGGGCTATGGTTAGGTTTAGGGATAAGGTTATGGTACCGTTTAGGTTTAGGGTTAGGTTTAGGCTTAGGGTTACAGTACAGGTTAGGGCTAGGTTTTTGGTTAGGGTTAGGGTTAGTGTTACCGTACAGATTAGGGTCAGGGTTAGTTTTAGGGTTAGGGTTAGGGTTGCGGACAGGTTAGAGATAGGGTTCAGTTAGGGTTAGGGTTAGAGTTAGTGTTAGGGTTAGGTTACAAGTTAGGGTTACGGGTAGGTTTAGGGTTAGGTTTACGGTATAGGTTAGCGTTAGGGATAGGGTTAGGTTAGGTTTAGTGTTACTGTAGAGGTTAGGGTTGGGTTAGGGTTAGGTTTAGGGTTAGGGTTAGGTTAAGGGTTAGGGTTAGGATTAGGGCACAGGTAATGGTTATGTTTAGGATTAGGGTTAGGTTGACGGTACAGGTTAGGGTTACGTTAGGGATAGGTATACCATATAGGTAGGGTAAGGGTTAGTTTTAGGGTTAGGGTTGCGGTACAAGTTAGGGTTAGGGTTAGGCTTAAGGTTAGTGTTAGGTTTAGGGTTAGGATTAGGGTTAGGGTTAGGGTTAGTGTTATGGTACCATTTAGATTTAGGGTTAGGTTTATTGTTAGGGTTACTGTACAGGTTAGGGTTAGGGTTATGGTTAACCTACAGTTTAGGGTCAGGGTTAGTGTTAGGGTTATGGTTAGTGTTAGGGTTATGGTACCGTTTAGAGTACAGGTTATGGTTAGGTTTAGGGTTAGGGTTTGGGTTATGGTACAGGTAGGGTTAGGGTTAGGGTCAGGGTTGTGGTACAGTTTAGGGTTATCGTTACGTTTAGGGTAACTGTACAGGTTAGGGTTAGGGAAAGGGTTAGTGTTAGGGTTAGGGTTACTGTACAGGTTAGTGTCAGGGTTAGGGTTAGGGTTAGGTTTAGGGTGGCGTTACATGTTAGGGTAAGGTTAAGGTTTGGGGTCACCATACAGGTAAGGGTTAGCATTAGAGCTAGGGTTGTGGTACAGGTTAGGGTTAGGGTTAGGGTTACAGTTACAGTACAGGTTAGGGGTAGGTTTAGGGTTAGGGTTACGGTACAAGTTCAGATTAGGTTTAGGGTTAGGGTTAGGGTTAGGGTTACTGTACAGGTTAGGGTCAGGGTTAGGCTTATGGTACCGTTTAGATTTAGGGTTCGGTTAGAGTTAGGTTTACCATACAGGTTAGGGTGAGGGTAGGGTCAGGGTTAGGTAGGGTTACGGTACAGTTTAGGGTTAGGGTTATGTTAGTGTTACGTTTAGGGTTAGTGTTACGTTACAATTTAGGTTTACGGTTTGGTTTAGGTTTTGGTTTACGGTATAGGTTAGCGTTTGGATTAGGGTTAGGGTTAGGTTTAGTGTTACAGTACAGGTTAGGGTTCGGGATAGGGTTAGGTTTAGGGTAAGGGTTAGGTTTAGTGTTAGGGTTAGGGTTACGGTACAGGTTACTGTTAGGGTTAGGGTTAGGGTTGTGGTACGGGTTAGGGTTAGTGTTACGGTTAGGGTTACTGTACAGGTTAGGTTTAGGGATGGGGTTAGGGTTAGGGTTAAGGTTACTGTACAGGTTAGTGTCAGGGTTAGGGTTAGGGTTAGTGTTAGTGTTGTGGTACAGGTTAGGGTAAGTGTTAGGCTTGGCATTACCATACAGGTAAGAGTTAGGGTTAGAGCAAGGGTTGCGGTACAGGTCAGGGTTAGGTTTAGGGTTAGTGTTAGGGTTAGGGTTACGGTACACGTTAGGTTTAAGTTTAGGGTTAGGTTTAGGGCTAGGGTTACGGTACAAGTTAGGGTTACGGTTAGGATTAGGTTTAAAGTTACTGTATAGGTTAGCATTACCTTTTGGGTTAGGGTTAGGTTTAGCGTTACGGTACAGGTTAGGGTTATGTTTGGGTTAGGTTTAGGGTTAGGGTTATGGTACAGTTATGGTTACGTTTAGGGTTAGGGTTAGGGTTACCGTACAAGTTAGTATCAGGGTTAGGTTTAGGGTTAGCGTTAGGGTTAGGGTTGCGGTACAGGTAGGGTTAGGGTTAGGGTTGGGGTACGGGTTAGGGTTAGCGTTACGGTTAGGGTTACTGTACAGGTTAGGTTTAGGGATGGGGTTAGGGTTAGGGTTAAGGTTACTGTACAGGTTAGTGTCAGGGTTAGGGTTAGGGTTAGTGTTAGTGTTGCGGTACAGGTTAGGGTAAGTGTTAGGCTTGGCATTACCATACAGGTAAGAGTTAGGGTTAGAGCAAGGGTTGGGTACAGGTCAGGGTTAGGTTTAGGGTTAGGGTTAGGGTTAGGGTTAGGGTTACGGTACACGTTAGGTTTAAGTTTTGGGTTAGGTTTAGGGCTAGGGTTACGGTACAAGTTAGGGTTACGGTTAGGATTAGGTTTAAAGTTACTGTATAGGTTAGCATTACCTTTTGGGTTAGGGTTAGGTTTAGCGTTACGGTACAGGTTAGGGTTACGTTTGGGTTAGGTTTAGGGTTAGGGTTATGGTACAGTTATGGTTACGTTTAGGGTTAGGGTTAGGGTTACCGTACAAGTTAGTATCAGGGTTAGGTTTAGGGTTAGCGTTAGGGTTAGGGTTGCGGTACAGGTAGGGTTAGGGTTAGGGTTGGGGTTACCGTACAGGGTAGCGTAAGTATTAGGGGTATGGTTGCGGTACAGTTTAGGGTTAGGGTTAGTGTTAGGGTTAGAGTTATGGTAACGGTTAGTGTTAGGGTTAGGGTTATGGTTAGGGTTAGAGTTAGGGTTATGGTACAGGTTAGGGTTAGGGTTACCGTACAGGTTAGAGTCAGTGTTAGGGTTAGGGTTTGGGTTACATTTAGGTTTATGGTTAGGGGTAGGGTTACGGTATAGGTAAGGGTTATGGGTAGGTTTAGCGTTAGCGTTATGGCTACGGTACAGTTTAGGGTTAAGTTTAGTGTTAGGGTTAGGGTTACGGTAGTGGTTAAGGTTAGGCTTAGGGTTGGGTTAGGGTTACGGTTACGATTACGGTACAGGTTTGGGTTAGGATTAGGGTTGGGGCTACCGTACAGTTACGGTTAGGTTTGCATTATAGGTTAGGGTTACGGGTAAGGTTATGGTATGGTACAGATTAGCACTAGGGTTTGGGTTAGGATTAGGGTTAGGGTTAGGGTTAGGGTTACGGTGCAGGTTAGGGTTATTGTTAGGGTTAGGGTTACGGTACCGTGTAGGTTGAAGTTTAGTCTTAGTTTTAGGGTTACGGTAAAAGTTGGGTTATGGTTAGGTTTATGGTTAGGATGACGGTATAGGTTAGCGTTAGGGTTGGGTTTAGGGTTACGTTTATGGTTAAGGTACTGGTTAGGTTTACGGTTAGGTTTACGGTTAGGATTAGGGTTAAGGTTACGGTTGGGGTTAGGTTTAGCGTTATGGTACAGGATAGCGTTAGGGTTAGGTTTAAGTTTAGGGTTAGGGATAGGTTTAGGTTTAGTGTTAGGTTTACGGTACAGGTTAGAGTTAGGGTTAGGGATACGGTACAGGTTAGGTTGAGTTTAATGTTAGTTTTAGGATTACAGTATAAGTTTGGTTACGGTTAGGTTTATGGTTAGGATGACGGTATAGGTTAGCGTTAGGGTTGGGTTTAGGGTTATGTTTACGTTTAAGGTACAGGTTAGGTTTATGGTTAGGGTTAGAGTTAAGGTTACGGTTGGGGTTAGGGATAGGGTTACGGTACAGGTTAGGGTTAGGGTTAGGTTTAAGGTTAGGGTTAGGGATAGGTTTAGGTTTAGTGTTAGGTTTACGGTACAGGTTAGGGTTAGGTTTAGGGTTTCCGTATAAGTTAGGGTAAGGGTTAGCGTTAGGGTTGCTGTATATGTAGGGTTAGGGTTACGGTTAGGGTTACCATATAGTTTAGGGTTAGGGTTAGGGTTATTGTTAGGGTTAGGGTAACCGTACAGATCAGTGTCAGGGTTAGGTTTAGGATTAGGGTTAGGGTTAGGGTTAGGCTTACGGTTGCATTATATTTTAGGGTTAGAGTTAGGGTTGGGGTTACCGTAAGAGTTAGGGTTATGGTTAGGTTTAGGGTTAGGGTTGCGGTACAGTTTAGGGTTAGGGTTAGGGTTACAGTTACAGTACAGGTTATGCTTAGGTTTACGGTTAGGGTTAGGGTAACGGTACAAGTTAGGTTTACGGTAAGGTTAAGGGTAGGGTTACAGTATAGGTAAGCGTTAAGGTTAGGGTTGGTTAGGTTTAGGGTTATGGTATAGCTTAGGGTTTGGTTTAGGGTTACGGTACATGTTAGGTTTAGGTTTAGCGTTATGGTTGGGGTTACGGTACAGGTTAGGTTTAGGGTTAGAGTTACCGTACATGGTAGGTTTAGGGTTAGGGAAAGGGTTAGGGTTACAGTTAGGGCTAACGATAGGGTTGCGGTACAGCTCAGGGTTAGAGTTAGTTTAGTTTTACCGTACAGGTTATGGTTAGGGTAAGGGTTATGGTTAGGGTTGCGGTACACGTGTGGGTTAGGGTTAGGGTTAGGATTATGGTACCATTTAGGTTTAGGTTTATGTTTAGGATTAGGGTTACCGTAAAGGTTAGGGTTAGGGTTAGGGTAAGGGTTAGGGATAGGGTTAGTGTTACCGTATGGTTAGTGTCATGGTTAGGGTTATGGTTAGGGTTAGGGTGGCGGAACAGGTTAGGGTTATGGTTGGGGTTAGGCTTAGGGTTACGGTACAGGTTATGATTAGGTTTAGGGTTACGGTTAGGGTTACGGTACAGGTTAGGGGTAGGGTTCGGTTTAGGGTTAGTGTTATGGTACACGTTATGGTTAGTTTTAGTGTTAGGGTTATTGTTATGGTACAGGTTAGGGTTAGGGTTAGGGTTACGGTACACGTTAGGTTTAAGTTTAGGGTTAGGGTTAGGTTGTGGGGTATGGTACAGGTTAGGGTTACGGTTAGGATTAGATTTAAGGTTAGGGTTATGGTACAGTTTAGGGTTATGTTTAGGGTTAGGGTTAGGGTTACGGTATAGGTTAGAGTTAGGGTTAGGGTTAGGTTTTTGTTAGGGTTAGGGGTAGGG
>JAEUCK010006676.1:0-29773 GCA_017311455.1 Otocyon megalotis megalotis
ACTGTAAACCTGACCTTAAGTCTAAGCCTGACCTGTACTGTAATCCTGATCATAACCCTAACCCTAACCTGTACCGAAACCCTAACCCTAACCCTAACCCCAACCTGTACCGTAACAACCACTACACCTAAACCTAACCTGTACTTTAATCCTAACCCTAACCCTAACCATAATCATAACCATAACCTTAACAATAACCGGTACCGTAACCCTAACACTAACACTAACCCTAACCCTAAACTGTATCAAAACCCTAAACCTAACCCTAACCGTAACCCTACCCTGTAACCTAACCCAAACCCTAAACTTAACCTGTACCGTAACCCTAACGCAAACCCTAAACCTAACCTGTACCGTAACCCTAACCCTAACCCTAATCATAACCTGTACTGTAACCCTTACCCTTACCCAAACCCTAATCCTAACCCTGACTCTAAACTGTACCGTAACCCTAACCCTAACCCTAACCCTAAACTGTACCGTAACCCTAACCATAACCCTAACCCTAATCCCACCCTGTATGGAAGCCCTAAACAAAACTCTAACCCTAATCTGTACCGCAAACCTAACCCTAACCCTCACACTAACCCTAACCCTAACCCTGACTCTAACCTGTGCTGTAACCCTAACCCTAACCCTAACCCTAAACTGTACCGTAACCCTAACCCTAATCCTAACCCTAACCTGCAAGGCTACCCTAAACCTAACCCTAACCCTAAAACTAACCGGTACCATAACCCTAACCGAAACCTGTACGGTAACCCTAACCCTACCCCTAACCCTAACCCTAAACCTAAACCTAACCTAACCTGTACTGCAACCCTAACCATAATACTAACCCTAACCCTAACCTGTACGGTAACCCCAAACCTAACCCTAACCCTAACCTGTACCGCAACCCTAACCCTAACCCTAACCTAACCTTAACACTGACACTAACCTGCACGGTAACCCTAACCCTAACCCTAACTCTAACCCTAACCCAAACCAAACCTGTACGGTAACCCTAAACGTAATGCTAACCCTAATCTGTAACACAACCCTAACCCTAACCCTATCCCTAACCCTACCTCTACAGTAATCCTAACACTAACCCTATCCCGATCCTGTACTGTAACCCTCACCCTAACCCTAAACCTCACCATAAACTGTACCCTAATCCTATCCTTAACCCTAAACCTAATCCCAACCCAAACCCTAAATCTAACTCTAACCCTAACCCTAAGCTGTACAGTAACACTAAACCTAACCCTAACCCTAACTCTAAACTGTACAGTAACACTAAACCTAAAAACTAACCCTAACACTAACCTATATCGTAAACCAAACGCTAAACCTAACCATAACCCTAACTTGTAACGTAACCCTAACCCTAACCCTAACCTGATGCTAACCCTAACCTGTACCGAATCCCTAACCCTAAGCCTAAACCTAACGCTGACCCTAACTTGTGCAGTAAACCTAACCCTAACCCTAAACCTAACCATAACCTGTACGGTTACCCTAACATTAAACCTAACCCTAAATCTAACGGTATCATAACCCTAACCATAACCCTAATCCTAACCTGTACCATAACCCAATCCGTAACCCTAACCTGTACTGTCACCCTAACCCTAACCCTAACCTGTACCGTAACCCTAAACGTAACCCTAACCCTAAACCTAACGCTAACCTATACCTTAATCCTGACCCTAAACCTAACAGTAACCCTAACTTGTACCGTAACCCTAGCCCTAATCCTAACCCTAAACTTAAATATAACCTGTACCGTAACCCTAACCCTAACTCTAACCTGTACTGTAACCATAACCCTAACACTAACCCTAACCCTAACTTGTATCGAAATCCTAACCCTAATCCTAACCCTACCCTATACAGTAACCCTAACCTAAACCTAACATGTACCGTAATCCTAAAACTAACCCAAACCGTAACCCCAATGCTAACCTATACCGTAACCCTAACTGTAAACATAACCCTAACCAGTACCGTAACTCTAACCATAACCCTTACACTAACCCTAACATGTGCGGTAACCCCAACCCTAACCCTAACCCTACTTGTACCGCAACCCTAACCCTAACCCTAACCTAACCCTAACTTGACACTAACCTGTATTGCAACCCTAACCCTAACCCTAACCCTAACCCTAACCCTAACCCTACCTGTACGGTATTTATACCCTAACCCTTACCCTAACCGGTACCGTAACCCTCACTCTAACCCTAAACCTAACCATAACCTGTACACTAATCCTAACACTAACCCTAACCATATGCCTAACCCTAACCTGTTCAGTAACACTAAACATACCCTAAACCTCACCCTAACGCTAACCTATACCGTA
This sequence comes from Otocyon megalotis megalotis, assembly GCA_017311455.1. Lineage (NCBI taxonomy): Eukaryota > Metazoa > Chordata > Mammalia > Carnivora > Canidae > Otocyon > Otocyon megalotis. The sequence continues at coordinate 2,351 of JAEUCK010006676.1, forward strand.
AACCTAACTCTAAACCTATCCTTAACCCTAACTTGTAACATAACCCTAAACCTAACTCTAACCTAAACCTAACCCTAACCGGTACCGCAACCCTAACCCTAACCTAACCCTAACCCTAACCTATACCGCAACCCTAACCCAAACCCTAACCCTAACCCTGACCCTAACCTGTGCGGTAACCCTAACCCTAACCCTAACCCTAAACCTAACCTGTACGGAAACCCTAACACTAAACCTAACCCTAACCTTAACAGTAAAATAACCCTAACCCTAACCCTATCCCTAACCTGTACCGTAACCATAAACCTAACCCTAACCTGTACCATAACCCTAAACCTAACCATAACCCTAATCCTAACGCTAACCTATACATGAAACCTAACCCTAAACCAAACTGTAAACCTAACTTGTACCGTAAACCTAACGCTAACCCTCACCCTAACCCTAACATGTACGGTAACACTAACACTAAACCTAACCATAAACCTAAATGTTACCCTAACCCTAACCCTAAACCTAACCCTAACCCTAACCTGTACCATAAACCTAAACCTAACCGTAACCTGTACCGTAACCCTAACCCTAACACAAACCCTAACCCTCACCCTAACCTGTACCGTAACCCTAAACCTAACCCTAACCTTAACCTAACGCTAAACTATACCTTAACCCTAACCCTAAACCTAACCGTAACACTAACTTATACCGTAACCCTAACCGTAACCCTAAACCTAAACTTAACCTAACCTGTACTGTAACCCTAACCCTAACCCTAACCTACACCGTAACTCTAACCCTAGCCCTAAAATTAACCATAACCTGTACCATAACCCTGACCCTAACTCTAACACAAACCCCAACCCTAACCCTAACCTATACCATAACACTAATCCTAACCCTAATGCTAACCTGTACAGTAACCCTAACCCTAAACCTAACCCTAACTCTACCATAACCCTAATCCTAACCCTAACACTAACCTGTACTGTACACTAACCCTAACACTAACCCTAACCCTAACATGTACCGTAATCCTAACCCTAACCCAAACGCTAACCTATACCATAAACCTAACCCTAAACCTAATCGTAACCCTAACTTGTTCTGTAACACTAACCCTAACCATAACCCTAACCCTAACCCTGCCTGTACTGTAACCCTAACCCTAAACATAAGCCTAACCTCTACCGTATCCATAACCCTAACCCTAAACCTAACCATAACCTGCATTGTAATCCTAACCCTAACCCGAACGCTAACCCTAAACCTAATCCTAACCTGTACCATAATCCTTACCCTAACACTAACCCTAACCTGTACGGTAACACTAAAATTAACTCTAACCCTAAGCTGTACCGCAACCCTAAACCTAAGCCTAACCCTAAACCTAACCCTGATCCTAACCTGTACGGTAACCCTAACACTAACCCTAACCCTAACCCTAACACTAACACTAACCTGCACGGTAACCCTTATCCTAAACCTAGCCCTAACCCTTACCATAACTGTACCATAACCGTAACCCTAATAAGTACCGCAACCCTAACCCTAAACCTAACTCTAACCCTAATCTTTACAGTAACCCCAACCCTAACCCTAACCCTAACCTGTACCGCAACCCTAAGCCTAAACCTAACCCTAAACCTAACCTTTACCCTAACCCTGAAACTAACCTGTACGTTCACCCTAACCCTAACCATACCCTAACCCTAACCCTAACGTGTACGGTAACCCTAACCCTAACCCTAACCCTAACCTGTACCGTAAACCTAACACTAAACCTAAACCTATCCCTAACCCTAACATTAAACCTAACCCTAACTCTAACCTGTACCGTCAAACTAACCCTAACCTTACCCTAATGCTAACCTGTACCGTTACCCTATTTCTAACCCTAAACCTAACCTTAACCTGTACTGTAATCCTAACCCTTACCCTGACACGAATGCTAACCTGTACCGTAACCCTAACACAAACACTAACCCTAAAGCTAAACTGTATCGAAACCCTAACCCTAAACCTAACCGTAACCCTACCCTGTAACGTAACCCAAACCCTAAACCTAACCTGCACTGTAACCCTAAACTTAAACCTAAACATAACCTATACCGTAACCCTAAGCCTAAACCAAACCCTAACCCGAACCTGTACCGCAACCCTAACCCTAACCCTAAACCTAAACCTAACCTGTACGGAAACCCTAAACATAACCCTAACCCTAAGCTTAACGAAACCCTAACACTAAGGCTGACCCTAACCCTAACCCTAACCCTGACTCTAACCTGTACCGTAACCCTAACCCTAACCCTAACCCTAAACTGTACCGTAACCCTAACCCTAACCCTAACACTAAATTGTACTGTAACACTAACCCTAACACTAACCCTAACCCTAACTTGTATAGGAACCGTAGCCCTAACCCAACCCTAACCTGTACGGTTACCCTAAACCTAACCCTTACCCTAAGCCTAACCAGTACCGTAACCCTAACCCAAACCTGTACCGTAACCCTAACCCTGCCCCTAAACCTAACCCTAACCTTTAACCTAAACCTCACCCTAACCCTAACCTGTACCGCAACCCTAACCCCAACCCTGACACTAACCCTAACCTGTACCGCAACCCTAACCCTAACCCTAAGGCTGACACTAACCTGTACTGTAACCCTAACCCTAACCCTAACCCAAACCTAACCTGTACGGTAACCCTAAACGTAACGCTAACCCTAATCTGTAACGTAACCCTAACCCTAACACTAACCCTACCTCTACGGTAATCCTAACCCTAACCCTAACCCGAACCTGTACCGTAACCCTCACCCTAACCCTAAACCTCACCACAACCTGTTAATCATTACCCTAAACCTAATCCTATCCCTAACCATAAACCTAACCCTAACCCTAACCTGCACAGTCAACCTAACTCTAACCCTAACCCTAAAGCTAACCTGTACCGTTACCTAATCCTAATCGTTACCCTAAACCTAATCCTAACCGTAAACCTAACTCTAACCCTAACCCTAACCCTTACCCTAACCTGTACAGTAACATAAACCTAACCCTAAACCTAACCCTAATGCTAACCTATACCGTAAAACTAACCCTAAACCTAACCGTAACCCTAACTTGTAACATAACCCTAACCCTAACATTAACCTAATTCTAACCCTAAACTTTACCGCATCCCTAACCCTAACCCTGACACTAACCTGTGCGGTAAACCTAACCTTAACCCTAAAGCTAACGCTAACCTGTATGGTTACGCGAACACTAAAACTAACCCTAAATCTAAACGGTACCATAACCCTAACCAAAACCCTAACCCTAACCATAAACCTAACCTGTACCGTAATCCTATCCCTAACCATAAACTGTGCCGTAACCCTAACCCTAACCCTAACCCTACCACTAACCTGTACCGTAACCCTAAACCTAACCCTAAACCTAAATCTAACGCTAACCTATACCTTAAACCTAACGCTAAACCTAACAGTAACCCTAACTTGTACCGTAACCCGAACCCTAACCCTAAACTTAAACATAACCTGTACCGTAACCCTAACCCTAACCCTAACCTGTACCGCAACCGTAACACTTACCTTAACCCTAACCCTGACACTGATGTACGGTAACCCTAACCCTAAGACTAACCCTAAACCTAACCCTAAAACTAACTGGTACCATAAACCTAACCCTAACCCGTACCATAACCCTTAACCTAACGCTCACACTAAACCTAACCCTAACCCTAACGCTAACCTATACCGAACGCTAACCCTAAACCTAACCGTACCCTAACTTTTACCGAAAACGTAAACCTAAGCTTCACCCTAACCTGTACCGTACCCTAACCCTAACCCAAACCCTAACCTGTACCGTAACCCTAACCCATTCGCTAAACCTAATGATAACCTGTACCGTCACCCTAACCCTAACCCTAACGCTAACCCTAACCTTAAAGTTAAACCTAACCTGTACCCTTACCCTAAACCTACCTAAACCTATCCCTAACCTGACCGTAACCCATCCCTAACCCTAACCCTAATGCTAACCTGTACCGTAACTCTAAGCCTAACCCAACCCTACCCTGTTCCGCAAACCTTACCCTCAACCTAACCCTAACCCTAACTTGTACGGTAACCCTAACCCTAACCCTAAACCATACCGTAACCTTAACCCTAACCCTGGCCTTAACCCTAACCCTGGCCTAACCCTAACCCTGAGCATAACCTCTCCTGTAACCATACCCCTAACACTAACCCTAACCCTAACCCTTAACTGTACGGTAACCCTAATCCTAACACGAACCCTAACGTGTTCCAAAACCCTAACCCTAACCCTAACCCTACCCTAACTTATACGGTAACCCTAACCCTAAACCGAACCCTAATCTGTACCGTAAACCTAACACTAAACCTAAACCTATCCCTAAACCTAACCATATCCCTAACCCTAACACTAACATATTCCATAACCCTAACCCTAACCCTAACCCTAACCTGTATGGTAAACCTAACACTAAACCTAAACCTACCTCTAACCTTAACATTAACCCTAACCCTAACATTAAACTGTACCGTAACCCTAACACTATCGCTAAGCCTAACCCTAAACCATACTAAAATTGTAGTTTTTCGACCTAACCCTAAACCAACCTGTAATCCTAACCCCACTCAACACTAATCCTAACCTAACCCTAACCTATACCGTGAAACTCAACCCAACTCCAAACCTAACCTGCACCGTAACCCCAACCCCACATGTACCATAACCCCAACAATAACCCTAACCTAACCTGTACTGTAACTTAACCCTTAACCCTAACTCCTAACCCAACATTAACCCCTACAGTAAACCTAACCCTAAACTAACCCTAACCCTAAATGTATCAAACCCTAACCTAACCCTAACTACCCTACCGTAACCGTAACCATTACCCCTAATTCACCCATACCGTAACCCCAACTCCTAAACATAATCGTAACCCCAACTTGTTCCGTAATCCCACCCTAACTCCTAACCCTTCCTTCCTGCACTTAACACTAACTCCTAAAACCTAACCTGTACGGTAACTCTAACCCTAACCCTAAACCTAAAAATAACCTGTACCGTAATCCTAACCCTAACCCTAACCCTAACGTATACCGTAACCCTAACACTAACCCTAACCCTAATCCTTACATGTACCGTAAGACTAACACTAAACCTAACCCTAATCTTTACCGCAACCCTAACCTTAACCCTAAACCTAACCCTAACCTGTATAGTAACCTTAAACCTAAACCTAACCCTAAGCTGTACCACAACCCTAACTCTAACCCTAACCCTAAACCTAAACCTAACCCTAACCCTGACCCTAACGTGAACCGTAACCATAAACGTAACACTAACCCTACACCTAACCCTAACTTGTACCGTAACCCTAACCCTAACCGTAACCCAAACCTGTACGGTAAACCTAACCAGAACCCTTAACCCAACCCTAAACCTAACCCTAACTGTAACCTGTACGGTAACCCTAACCCTAACCTGTACTGTAAACCTAACACTAAACCTAAACCTACCCCTAACCCTAACCTTTACCCTAACCCTAACAGTAAACTGTACCGTAACCTAACACTATCGCTAAACCTAACCCTAAACCATACCTGTACCGTAAGCCTACACCTAACCCTCACCCTAACCTGTAACTTAACCCTAACACTAACACTAATCCTAAACCTAACCCTAACCTATACGGTAACCCCAACCCTAACCCTAAAGCTAACCTGCACCGTAACACTAACCTTTACCTGTACCGTAACCCTACCAATAACCCTAAACCTAACCTGTACTGTAACTCTAACCCTAACCCTAACCCTAACCCTAACAATAACCTCTACAGTAAACCTAAACCTAAAACTAACCCTAACCCTAAATGTATCGAAACCCTAAGCCTAACCCTAACCCTAACCCTACCCTCTACCGTAACCGTAACCATTACCCTAATCTTAACCTATACCGTAAACCTAACCCTAAACATAATCGTAACCCTAACTTGTTCCGTAACCCTAACCCTAACCCTAACCCTTCCTGTCCCGTAACTCTAACACTAACCCTAAACCTAACCTGTACGGTAACTCTAACCCTAACCCTAAACCTAACAATAACCTGTACCGTAATCCTAACCCTAACCCTAACCCTAACATATACCGTAACCCAAACACTAACCCTAACCCTAATCCTCACATGTACCGTGAGACTAACACTAAACCTAACCCTAATCTTTACCGCAACCCTAACGTTAACCCTAAACCTAACCCTAACCTGTACAGTAACCTTAAACCTAACCCTAACCCTAAGCTGTACCGCAACCCTAACCCTAACCCTAACCCAAACCTGTACGGTAATCCTAACCAGAACCCTTAACCCAACCCTAAACCTAACCCTAACCGTAACTTGTACGGTAACCTTAACCCTAACCCTAACCCTAACCTGTACCATAAACCTAAAACTAAACCTAAACCTACCCCTTACCCTAACCTTAACGCTAACCCTAACCCTAAACTGTACTGTAACCCTAACCCTAACCCTAAATATAACCAATGCTGTAAACCTAACACTAAACCTAATCGTAACCCTAACATGTTCCGTAACCCTAACCCTCACCCTAAACCTAACCCTAACCCTAACCCTACCTGTACCGTAAACCTAACCCTAAACCGAACCCTAACCTGTACCGCTACCGTAACACTTACCTTAACCCTAACAATGACACTAACATGTACGGTAACCCTAACCCTAACCTAACCCTAAAACTAACTGGTACCATAAACCTAACCCTAACCCTAACCTGTACCGTTACCCTAATCCCACCCCTCAACCTAACCCTAACCTGTACCATAACCTTTAACCTAACGCTAACCCTAAACCTAACCCTAACCCTAACGCTAACCTATACCATAACGCTAACCCTAAACCAACCGTAACCCTAACTTTTACCTTAAACCTAACCCTAAACCTAAGCTTCACCCTAACCTGTACCGTACCCTAACCCTAACCCAAACCCTAACCTGTACCCTAAACCTAACCCATTCGCTAAACCTAATGATAACCTGTACCGTCACCCTAACCCTAAACCTAATCCTAACACTAACTTGATCCGTAACCCTAACCCTAACCCTAACTCTAACCCTAACGCTAACCCTAACCTTAAAGTTAAACCTAACCTGTACCCTAACCCTAAACCTACCTAAACCTATCCCTAACCTGTACCGTAACCAATCCCTAACCCTAACCCTAATGCTAACCTGTACCGCAACTCTAACCCTAACCTAACCCTACCCTGTTCCGCAAACCTTACCCTCAACCTAACCCTAACCCTAACTTGTACGGTAACCCTAAACCTAACCCTAAACCATACCGTAACCTTAACCCTAACCCTGGCCTAACCCTAACCCTGAGCATAACCTCTCCTGTAACCATACCCCTAACACTAACCCTAACCCTAACCCTTACCTGTACGGTAACCCTAATCCTAACACTAACCCTAACGTGTTCCAAAACCCTAACCCTAACCCTAACCCTACCCTAACCTGTACGGTAACCCTAACCCCAAACGTAACCCTAACCTGTACCGTAAACCTAACCCTATCCCTAAACCTAACCCTACCCTGTACCTCAACCCTAACCCTAACCCCAACCCTAACCTAACCTGTTCAGTAACCCTAACCCTAAACCTAAACCTAACCTTAACCTGTATGGTAACCCAAACCTAAACCCTAATCCTAACCTGTACCACAACCCTAAACCTAACCCTAACCCTAACCCTAACCTTGACACTAATCTGTACGGTAATCCTAAGCGGAACCCTAACACTAACCCTAACCCTAACCCTAAAGCTAAACATAACCAGTACCGACCATAACCCTAAACCTAACCTTAACCTGAACTGTAACCCTTAGCCTAACCCTAACCCTACCTGTATCCCTTAACCAGAAACGTACCACAACCCTAACTGTAACCCTAACCGTAACCCTACCCTAACCGTAACCTTTAACTGTACCATAACCCTAACCCTAACCCTAAACCTAACCCTAAACCTAACCTTAACCCTAACCCGTACCGATACCCTAACCCTAACCCTAACCTGTACCGTAACCCTAAACCTAACCCTAACCTTAACCCTAACCCTAAATCTAACCAGTGTGGTAACCCTAAACCTAACCCTAACCCTAACCCTAACCCTACACTGTACCATAACCCTAACCCTAAAACTAACAGTAACCCTAACCTTAACCCTAACCTGTACCGTAACCCTAACCCTACCCCTAAACCTAACCCTAACCTGTACCGTAACCCTAAACCTAACCCTAAACCGATCACTAACCCTAAACCTAACCCTGACCAGTACCGTAACCATTACCCTAACCCTAATCCTAACCCTAACCCTAAACCTAACCGTAAACCTAACCTGAACCGTATCACTAACCCTACCCTAAACCTAACCCTAACCTGTACCGTAAGTCTAACCCTTACCCTAACCCTAATACTAACCCTAACCTGTACCGTAACCCTCAACCTAACCCTAACCTTAACCCTAACCCTAACTCTAACTCTAACCAGTGTGGTAACCCTAAACATAACCCTAACCCTAATGCTAACCTATACCGTAACCCTAACACTAAAAATGAACATAACCATAACTAGTACCGTAACTCTACACCTCACCCTAAACCTAACCTTATCCCTGACCTGTACCATAAACCTAACCCTAAACCTAACCATAACCTGTCCCTTAACCCTAACCCATGCCCTGACTCTAACTCTAACCATAACTGTACCGTAACCCTAACCCTAATCCTAACCCTAACCCTAACCCTAACTGGTACGTCAACCCTAACACTAACCCCAACCCTAACCCTAACCTGTACGGTAACCCTAAACCTAAACCTAACCCTAACCTGTACGGTAACCCTAACACTAACCCTAACCCTAACCTGAACCGCACCCTAACCCTAACTCTAACCCTAACACTAACCCTGACACTAATCTGTACGGTAACCGTTACCCTAACCCTAACCCTAATCCTAACGCGTACCGTAACCATAAACCTAAACCTAACCTTAACCTGAACCGTAACCATTACCCTAACCCCAACCCTAACCATAACCCTAAACCACAACTGTACCGCAACCCTAACAGTAAACCTAAACGTAACCCTACCCTAACCGTAACCCTTAACTGTACTGTAACACTAAACCTAACCCAAACCTAACCTGTACAGTAACCCTAACCCTAAACCTAAACCTAAGATTAACCCTAACCCTAAATGTGTCGAAACCCTAACCCTAACCCTAACCCTAACCCTACCCTCTACCGTAACCGTAACCATTACCCTAATCTTAACCTATACCGTAACCCTAACCCTAAACATAATCGTAACCCTAACTTGTTCCGTAACCCTAACCCTAACCCTAAACCTTCCTGTCCCGTAACTCTTACACTAAACCTAAACCTAACCTGTACCGTAACTCTAACCCTAACCATAAACCTAACAATAACCTGTACCGTAATCTTAACCCTAACCCTAACACTAACCCTAACCCTAACGTATACCGTAACCCAAACACTAACCCTAACCCTAATCCTTTCATGTACCGTGAGACTAACACTAAACCTAACCCTAATCTTTACCGCAACCCTAACTTTAACCCTAAACCTAACCCTAACCTATACAGTAACCTTAAACCTAACCCTAACCATAAGCTGTACCGCAACCCTAACCCTAACCCTAACCCTAACCCAAACCTGTACGGTAATCCTAACCAGAACCCTTAACCCAACCCTAAACCTAACCCTAAACGTAACCTATACGGTAACCCTAACCCTAACCCTAACCCTAACCTGTACCATAAACCTAAAACTAAACCTAAACCTACCCCTTACCCTAACCTTAATGCTAACCCTAACCCTAAACTGTACTGTAACCCTAACCCTAACCCTAAATCTAACCAATGCTGTAAACCTAACACTAAACCTAATCGTAACCCTAACGTGTTCCGTAACCCTAACCCTAACCCTAACCCTAACCCTACTTGTACCGTAAACCTAACCCTAACCCTAACCCTAACCTGTACCGCAACCGTAACACTTCCCTTAACCCTAACCTTGACACTAACATGTACGGTAACCCTAACCCTAACCTAACCCTAAAACTAACTGGTACCATAAACCTAAACCTAACCCTAACCTGTACCGTTACCTAATCCTACCCCTCAACCTAACCCTAACCTGTACCATAACCCTTAACCTAACGCTAAGCCTAAACCTAACCCTAACCCTAACGCTAACCTATACCATAACGCGAACCCTAAACCAAACCGTAACCCTAACTTTTACCTTAAACCTAACCCTAAACCTAAGCTTCACCCTAACCTGTACCGTACCCTAAACCTAACCCAAACCATAACCTGTACCGTAACCCTAACCCATTCGCTAAACCTAATGATAACCTGTACCGTCACCCTAACCCTAAACCTAACCCTAACACTAACTTGAACCGTAACCCTAACCCTAACACTAACCCTAACCCTAACGCTAACCCTAACCTTAAAGTTAAACCTAACCTGTACCCTAACCCTAAACCTACCTAAACCTATCCCTAAACTGTACCGTAACCCATCCCTAACCCTAACCCTAATGCGAACCTGTACCGTAACTCTAACCCTAACCTAACCCTACCCTGTTCCGCAAACCTTACCCTCAACCTAACCCTAACCCTAACTTGTACGGTAACCCTAAACCTAACCCAAAACCATACCGTAACCTTAACCCTAACCCTGGCCTAACCCTAACCCTGAGCATAACCTCTCCTGAAACCATACCCCTAACACTAACCCTAACCCTAACCCTTACCTGTAAGGTAACCCTAATCCTAACACTAACCGTAACGTGTTCCAAAACCCTAACCCTAACCCTAACCCTACCCTAACTTATACGGTAACCCTAACCCTAAACCGAACCCTAATCTGTACCGTAAACCTAACACTAAACCTAAACCTATCCCTAAACCTAACCATATCCCTAACCCTAACCCTAACATATTCCGTAACCCTAACCCTAACCCTAACCCTAACCTGTATGGTAAACCTAACACTAAACCTAAACCTACCTCTAACCCTAACCTTAACCCTAACCCTAACACTAAACTGTACCGTAACCCTAACACTATCGCTAAGCCTAACCCTAAACCATACCTGTACTGTAAGCCTACACCTAACCCTAACCCTAACCTGTAACTTAACCCTAACACTAACACTAATCCTAAACCTAACCCTAAACTATACCGTAACCCTAACCCTAACCCTAAACCTAACCTGCACCGTAACCCTAACCCTTACCTGTACCATAACCCTACCAATAACCCTAAACCTAACCTGTACTCTAACCCTAACCCTAACCCTAACATTAACCTCTACAGTAAACCTAACCCTAAAACTAACCCTAACCCTAAATGTATCGAAACCCTAACCCTAACCCTAACCCTACCCTCTACCGTAACCGTAACCATTACCCTAATCTTAACCTATACCGTAACCCTAACCCTAAACATAATCGTAACCCTAACTTGTTCCGTAACCCTAACCCTAACCCTTCCTGTCCCGTAACTCTTACACTAACCCTAAACCTAACCTGTACCATAACTCTAACCCTAACCCTAAACCTAACAATAACCTGTACCGTAATCCTAACCCTAACCCTAACCCTAACCCTAACCCTAACGTATACCGTAACCCAAACACTAACCCTAACCCTAACCCTTCCTGTACCGTAACTCTAAAACTAACCCTAAACCTAACCTGTACCGTAACTCTAACCCTAACCCTAAACCTAACAATAACCTGTACCGTAATCCTAACCCTAACCCTAACCCTAACGTATACAGTAACCCTAACACTAACCCTAACCCTAATCCTTACATGTACCGTAAGACTAACCCTAAACCTAACCCTAATCTTTACCGCAACCCTAACCTTAACCTTAAACCTAACCCTAACCTGTACAGTAACCTTAAACATAAACCTCACCCTAAGCTGTACCGCAACCCTAACCCTAACGCTAACCCTAAACCTAAACCTAATCCTAACCCTGACCCTAACGTGAACCGTAACCATAAACATGACACTAACCCTACACCTAACCCTAACTTGTACCGTAACCCTAACCCTAACCCTAACCCAAACCTGTACGGTAAACCTAACCAGAACCCTTAACCCAACCCTAACCCTAACCCTAACCGTAACCTGTACCATAAACCTAACACTAAACCTAAACCTACCCCTAACCCTAACCTTAATGCTAACCCTAACCCTAAACTGTACTGTAACCCTAACCCTAACCCTAAATCTAACAATGCCGTAAACCTAACAATAAACCTAATCGTAACCCTAACGTGTTCCGTAACCCTAACCCTAACCCTAACCCTACCTGTACCGTAAACCTAACCCTAACCATAACCGAACCTCTACCGTAACCCTAACCATAACCCTAAACCTTAACCTAACCATAACCATTACCGTAGTCCTGACCCTAACCCTAACTCTAACCCTAACCTATACCGTAACCCTAACCCTAACCCTGACACTAATCCTAACCTGTAACGTAACCCTAACCCTAACCCTAACCCTAATCTTTACCGCAACCCTAACCCTAACCCTAACCCTCACCCTAACCTGTACGGTAACACTAAACCTAACCCTAAGCTGTACCGCAACACTAACCCTAACACTAACCCTAAACCTAACCCTAATTTGTACCGTAACCCTAACCTTAACACTAACCCAAACCAGTACCGTAAACCTAACCGTAACCCTTAACCCAACCCTAAACCTAACCCTAACCGTAACCAGTACGGTAACCCTAAACCTAACCCTAACCCTAACCTGTACCGTAAACCTAACACTAAACCTAACCCTAACCCTAACCCTAACATTAACCGTAACCCTATGCCTAACCTGTACCGTAGCCCTAACCCTAACATTAACCCTAAAGCTAAACTTAACCCTAAACCTAACCGTAACCCTAACCTGTACCGTTACCATAACTGTAACCCCAAACCCAACCCTAAGCCTAACCCTAAACACTACGGTAAACCTAACCCTAACCCTAACCCTAAACTTAAACCTAAACTGTACCGTAACCCTAACCCTAACGCTAACGCTAACCCTAACCGTTACCTGTACCGTAACCCTACACCTAACCGTAACCCTAACCTGTACCGTAACCCTAACCCTAACACTAACCCTAAACTGTACCGTAACCCTAACACTAACACTAACCCTAAACCTAAACATAACTTGTACCGTAACTCTAAATCTAACCCTAACCCTACCCTGTACAGTAGCCCTAACCCTAACCCTAACCTGTACCGCAACCGTAACACTTACCTTAACCCTAACCCTGACACTGACATGTACGGTAACCCTAATCCTAAGACTAACCCTTAACCTAACCCTAAAACTAACTGGTACCATAAACCTAACCCTAACCCTAACCTGTACCGTTACCCTAATCCTACCCCTCAACCTAACCCTAACCTGTACCATAACCCTTAACCTAACGCAAACCCTAAACCTAACTCTAACCCTAATGCTAACCTATACCGTAACGCTAACCCTAAACCTAACGGTACCCTAACTTTTACCGTAAACTTAACCCTAAACCTAAGCTTCACCCTAACCTGAACCGTACCCTAACCCTAACCCAAACCCTAACCTGTACCGTAACCCGAACCTATTCGCTAACCTAATGATAACCTGTACCGTCACCCTAACCCTACACCTAACCCTAACACTAATTGTACCGTAACCCTAACCCTAACCCTAACCCTAATCCGAACGCTAACCCTAACATTAAAGTTAAACCTAAACTGTACCCTAACCCTAAACCTACCTAAACCTATCCCTAACCTGTACCGTAACCCATCCCTAACCCTAACCCTAATGCTAACCTGTACCGTAACTCTAACCCTAACCTAACCCTACCCTGTTCCGCAAACCTTACCCTCAACCTAACCCTAACCCTAACTTGTACGGTAACCCTAACCCTAACCCTAAACCATACCGTAACCTTAACCCTAACCCTGGCCTAACCCTAACCCTGAGCATAACCTCTCCTGTAACCATACCCCTAACACTAACCCTAACCCTAACCCTTACCTGTACGGTAACCCTAATCCTAACACTAACCCTAACGTGTTCCAAAACCCTAAACCTAACCCTAACCCTACCCTAACCTGTTCGGTAACCCTAACCCTAAACCTAAACCTAACCTGTACCGTAAACCTAACACTAAACCTAAACCTATCCCTAAACCTAACCATATCCCTAACCCTAACCCTAACATATTCCCTAACCCTAACCATAACCTGTATGGTAAACCTAACACTAAACCTAAACCTACCTCTAACCCTAACCTTAACCCTAACCCTAACACTAAACTGTACCGTAACCCTAACACTATCGCTAAACCTAACCCTACACCATACCTGTTCCGTAAGCCTACACCTAACCCTAACCATAAACTGTAACTTAGCCCTAACACTAACACTAATCCTAAACCGAACCCTAACCTATACCGTAACCCTACCCCTAACCCTAAACCTAACCTGCACCGTAACCCTAACCCTTACCTGTACCGTAACCCTACAAATAACCCTAAACCTAAACTGTACTGTAACTCTAACCCTAACCCTAACCCTAACATTAACCTCTACAGTAAACCTAACTCTAAAACTAACCCTAACCCTAAATGTATCGAACCCTAACCCTAAGCCTAACCCTAACCCTACCCTCTACTGTACCCGTAACCATTACCCTAATCTTAACCTCTACCGTAAACCTAACCCTAAACATAATCGTAACCCTAACTTGTTCCGTAACCCTAACACCAACCCTAACCCTTCCTGTACCATAACTCTAACACTAACCCTAAACCTAACCTGTACCGTAACTCTAACCCTAACCCTAAACATATCAATGACCTGTACCGTAATCCTAACCCTAACCCTAACCCTAAAGTATACCGTAACCCTAACACTAACCCTAACCCTAATCCTTACATGTACCGTAAGACTAACCCTAAACCTAACCCTAATCTTTACCGCAACCCTAACCTTAACCCTAAACCTAACCCTAACCTGTACAGTAACCTTAAACCTAACCCTAACCCTAAGCTGTACCGCAACCCTAACCCTAACCCTAACCCTAACCCTAAACCTAAACCTAACCCTAACCCTGACCCTAACGTGAACTGTAACCATAAACGTAACACTAACCCAACACCTAACCCTAACTTGTACCCCTAACCCTAACCCTAACCCAAACCTGTACGGTAAACCTAACCAGAACCCTTAACCCAACCCTAAACCTAACCCTAACTGTAACCTGTACGGTAACCCTAACCCTAACCCTAACCCTAACCTGTACCATAAACCTAACACTAAACCTAAACCTACCCCTAACCCTAATCTTAACGCTAACGGTAACCCTAAACTGTACTGTAACCCTAACCCTAACCCTAAATCTAACCAATGCCGTAAACCTAACACTAAACCTAATCGTAACCCTGACGTGTTCCGTAACCCTAACCCTAACCCTAACTGTACCGTAAACCTAACCATAACCCTCAACCGAACCTCTACCGTAACCCTAACCCTAACGCTAAACCTTACCCTAACCATAACCTTTATCGTAATCCTAACCCTAACCCTAACTCTAACCCTAACCTATACCGTAACCCTAACCCTAACCCTGACACTAATCCTAACCTGTAACGTAACCCTAACCCTAACCCTAACCCTAAACCTAACCTTAACCCTAACCGTAACCCTTACCTGTCCCATAACACTAACCCTATCCCTAAACCTAACCTGTACCCTAACCCTAACCCTAACCCTAAACCTATCCTGTACTGTAACTCTAACCCTAACCCTAACCTGTACCGTAACCCTAACCCTAACCCTAAACCTAAACCTAACACTAATCTCTACCGTAACCCTAAACCTAAGACTAACCCTAACCCTAATTTGTATCGTAAATCTAATCCTAAACCTCACCTTATACCTACCCTGTACCGTACCCTAAGTCTAACCCTAACCCCAGCTCTAAAGCTAACCTCTACCCTAACCCTAACCATAACCCTAAACTCTATGGCAAACCTAACCCTAACCCAAACACTAAACATAACCCTAACCTGTAACGTAACACTAATCCAAACCCTAACCCTAACCCTAACACTAACACTAACTCTAATCCAAACCCTAACCTGTACCGTAACCCTAAACCTAACCCTAAACCTAACCCTAACCCTAACCTCTACCTTAACCCTAACCCTAAACCTAACCGTAACCCTAACTCATATCGTAACCCTAACGCTAAACCTAACCCTAACCTCAAACCTAACATGTACCCTAACCCTAACCCTAAACCTAAACGTAAACGAACCTGTACCATAATCCTATACCTAACCATAACCCTAATGCTAACCTGTACCGTAACCCTAAGCCTAACCCTAAACCTAACCTATACCGTAACCCTAACCCTAAACCTAATCATAACCCTAACTTGTTCCATAACCCTAACCCTAACCCAAACCTAACCCTTCCTTTACCGTAACCCTAACCATAACCCTAAACCGAACTGTACCGTAACCCTAACCCTAAACGAAAACCTAACCATAACCTGTTCCACAATCCTAACCCTAACCCTAACCTATACCGTAACCCTAACCCTAACCCTAAACCTAATCCTAACCTGTACCGTAACCCTAACCCTAACCCTAACCCTAACCTGTACGGTAATACTAAACCTACACCTAACCCTAAGCCTAACCCTAATTTGTACCATAACCCTAACCCTAACCCAAGCCCAAACCTGTACCGTAAACCTAACCGTAACCCTTAACCAACCCTAAACCTAAACCTAACCATAACCAGTACGGTAACCCTAACCCTAACCCTAACCGGTACCGTAAACCTAACACTAAACCTAAACCTAACCCTAACCCTAACCTTAACCCAAACCCTATGCCTAACCTGTACCGTAGCCCTAACCCTATCCCTAACCCTAACCCTAAAGCTAACCTTAACCCTAACCCTAACCGTAACCCTAACCTGTACCGTAACCATAACTTTAACCTTAAACCCAACCCTAAGCCTAACACTAAACACTACGGTAAACCTAAACCTAACCCTAACCCTAAATTTAAACCTAAACTGTATCGTAATCCTAACCCTAACGCTAACGCTAACCCTAACCGTTACCTGTACCGTAACCCTACACCAAACCGTAACCCTACCTGTACCGTTAACATAACCCTAACACTAACCCTAAACTGTACCGTAACACTAACACTAACACTAACACTAAACCTAACCCTGACTTGTACCATAACTCTAAATCTAACCCTAAACCTACCCTGTAATGTAACCCTAACCATAAACCTAACCCTAACCTGTACCGCAACCGTAACACTTACCTTAACCCTAACCCTGACACTACCCTGTACGGCAACCTTAACCCTAAGTCTAACCCTAAACGTAACCCTAAAACTAACCGGTACCATAAACCTAACCCTAACCCTAACCTGTACCGTTACCCAAACCCTACCCCTAAGCCTAACCTAACCTCTACCGTAACCCTAAACCTAACCCTAACCCTAAACCTAACCCTAACCATAACCTGTACCATAGCCCTAAACCTAACCCTAACCCTAAAACTAACGCTAACCTATCCCATAACGCTAACCCTAAACCTAACCGAAACCCTAACTTGTACCATAACCCTAAACCTAACCCTAAGCTTCACCCTAACCTGTACCGTACCCTAACCCTACCACAAACACTAACCTGTACCGTAACCCTAACCCTATCCCTAAACTTAACCATAACCTGTACCGTCACCCTAACCCTAAACCTAACCCTAATACTAACTTGTACCGTAACTCTAACCCTAACCCTAACCTTAAACTTAAACCTAACCTGTACCCTAACCCTAACCCTACCTAAACCTAACCCAAACCTGTACCCTAATCCTATCCCTAACCCTAACCCTAATGCTAACCTGTACCGTAACTCTCACCCTAACCTAACCCTAACCTGTTCCGCAACCCTTACCCAAAACCTAAACCTAACCCTAACTTGTACGGTAACATTAAACCTAACCCTATCCCTAAGCTGTACTGCAAACCTAACCCTAACCCTAACCCTAACCCTGATCCTAACCTGTACCGTAACCATAACCCTAACACTAACCCTAAAACTAACCGTAACTTATACCGTAACCCTAACCTTAAACCTAACCCACTGTACCGTAAACCTAACCATAACCATTAACCCAACCCTAAACCTAACCCTAACCGTAACCTGTACGGTAACCCTAACCCTAACCCTAACCCTAACTGTACCGTACCTAACACTAAACCTAAACCTACCCCTAACCCTAAACTTAACCCTAACCCTAACCCCATCCTGTACCGTAACCCTAACCCTAACAATAAACCTAACCTATACCGTAACCATAACCTAAAACTAATCGTAACCTTAACTTGTTCCGTAAACCTAACCCTAACCCTAACACTAAACCTAACCCTACCTGTACCGTAAACCTAACCCTAACACTAAACTGAACCTGTACCGTAACCCCAACCCTAACACTAAACTGAACCTGTACTGTAACCCTAACCCTAACCCTAACCTATACTGTAACCCTAATACTACTCCTAACCTTAACACTAACACTAACCTGTACCGTAATCCTAACCCTAACCCTAACCCTAACCCTACCCTGTACGGTAACCCTATGTCTAACCCTAAACCCAGCTCTAAACCTAACCTGTACCCTAACCCTAACCATAATCCTAAACTCTATGGCAAACCTAACCCTAACCCAAACAATAAACATAACCCTAAACTCTAACATAACACTAACCCTAACCCTAACACTAACACTAACACTAAACCAAAACCTAACCTGTACCGTAACCCTAAACCTAACCCTAAACCTAACCCTAACGCTAACCTATACCTTAACCCTAACCCTAAACCTAACCGAAACCCTAACTCGTATCGTAACCTTAACGCTAACCCTAAACCTAACCTTAAACCTAACCTGTACCCTAACCCTAAACCTAAACCTAAACCTAACCCTAACCTGTACCGTAATCCTATCCCTAACCCTAACCCTAAAGCTAATCTGTACCGTACCTCTAACCCTAACCCTAACCCTAACCTGTTCCGCAACCCTTATCCTAACCCTAACCCTAACACTAACTTGTAGGGCAACCCTTACCCTACCATAACCTGTACCGCAACCCTAACCCTAACCCTAAGCCTAACCCTAACCCTGATCCTAACCTCTACGGTAACCATACCCTAACACTAACCCTAACCCTAAACCTAACCCATAAGGTAACCCTAATCCTAACCCTAACGTGTTCCGAAACCCTAACCCTAACCCTAATCCTACCCTAAAGTGTACGGTAACCCTAACCGTAAACCTAACCCTAACCTGTACCGTAAACCTATCACTAAACCTAAACCTATCTCTAAACCTAACCTTAACCCTAAACCTAACCCTAACATATTCCATAACCATAACCCTAACCCTAACCCTAACCTGTACCGTAACCCTAACCCTAACCATAACCCTAACCCTAAACTTAATCCTAAACCTAACCCTAACCATAACCCTAACCTGGACTGTAACCATAACTGTAACCCGAAAACAAACCCTAAGCCTAATCCTAACCACTACCGTAACGCTAACCCTAACCCTAAACTTAACTAAACTCTACCGTAACCCTAACACTATCGCTAAACCTAACCCTAACCCTTACCTCTACCGTAAGACTACACCTAACCCTAACCCTCACCTGTACCTTTACCCTAATACTAACACTAATCCTAAACCTTACCCTAACTTGTACAGTAACCCTAACACTAAACCTAACCTGTACCGTAACCCTAACCCTAACCCTAGAGCTACCCATAATCTGTACCGTAACCCTAACCCTAACCCTAAAGCTAAACTGCACCGTAACCCTAACCCTAACCCTAACCTGTACCGTAACCCTACCACTAACCCTAAACCTAACCTGTACTCTAACTGTAACCCTAACCCTAACACTAACATTAACCTCTACCGTAAATCTAACCGTAAATCTAAACCTAACCCTAACTTGTATCAAAATCCTAACCCTAACCCTACCCTCTACCATAACCCTAACCCTCACCTAAACTTAACCTATACCGTAAACCTAACCCTAAACCTAATCGTAAACCTAACTAGTTTCATAACCCTAACCCTAACCCTAACCCTTCCTGTACCGTAACGCTAACCCTAACCCTAATCCTAACCCAAACCCTAACCTGTACCGTAACCCTATCGCTAACACTAACCCTAAACCTAACCCTAACTTGTACCGTAACTCTAACCCTAACCCTAACCCAAACCTGTACCATAAACCTAACCGTAACCCGTAACCCAACCCTAAACCTCACCCTTACCATAACCTGTATGGTAACCCTAATCCTAACCCTAACCCTACCTTTACTGTAAACCTAATACTAAACCTAAACCTACCCTTAACCCTAACCTTAACCCTAACCCTAACCTTAACCTGTACCGTAACCCTAACCCTAATCCTAAACCTAACCTATAACGTAACCCTAACCCTACACCTAATCGTAACCCTAACTTGTTCGGTAACCCTAACACTAACCCTAACCCTAACCCTTCCTGTACCGTAAACCTAACCCTAACCCTAAACCGAACCTGTACCGTAACACTAACCCTAACCCTAAACCTAACCATAACCTGTACCGTAATCATAACCCTAACCCTAACCCTAACCCTAACCTATACTGTAAACCTAACCCTAAACCTAACCCTAATCTTAACATGTATCGTAACCCTAACCCTAACCCTAACCGTAATCTTGACCGCAAACCAAACCCTAACCCTAACCTGTACGATAAACCTAAACCTAAACCTAACCCTAAGCTGTAGCGCAACCCTAACCCTAAACCTAACCCTAATTTGTACTGTGACCCTAACCCTAACCCTAACCCTAACCCAAACATGTACCGTATACCTGACCGTAACCCTTAACCCAACCGTAAACCTAAACCTAACCGTAACCAGTATGGTAACCCTAAGCCTAACACTAACCCTAACCTGTAACGTAAACCTAACACTAAACCTAAACCTAAATCTAACCCTAACCTTAAACCTAACCCTATGCCTAACCAGTTCCGTAGTCCTAAACCTAACCCTAACCCTAAACCTAACCTTAAATCTAACCCTAACCTAACCGTAAACCTTACCTGTACTGTAACCATAACTGTAACCCTAAACCCAACCCTGAGCCTAACCATAAACACTACCTTAAACCTAACCCTAACTCTAACCCTAAACTTAAACCTAAACTGTCCCGTAAACCTAACCCTAACGCTAACGCTAACCCTAACCGTTACCTGTACCATAACCCTCCACCTAACCGTAACCCTAACCTGTACCGTAACCATAACCCTTACACTAACCCTAAACTGTACCGTAACCCTAACACTAACTCTAACCCTAAACCTAACCCTAACATGTACCGTAACTCTAAACCTAACCCTAACCCTACCCTGTACCGTAAACCTAAACCAAACCCTAACCTGTACCGCAAACATAACGCTTACCTTAACCCTAACCCTGACAGTAACCTGTACGGTAACCCTAATCCTAAGACTAACCCTATGCCTAACCCTAAAACTAACCGGTACCATAAACCTAACGCTAACCCTAACATGTACCGTTACCCTAACCCTACCCCTAAACGTAACCCTAACCTATACCGTAACCCTAAACCTAACCCTAACCCTAAAACTAACCCTAACCCTAACCTGTGCCATAGCCCTAAACGTAACCCTAACCCTAACCCTAACGCTAACCTATACCGTAACGCTAACCCTTAACCTAACCGTAACCCTAACTTGTACCGTAAACCTAACCCTAACCCTAACCTTCACCCTAAACTGTACCGTATCCTAACCCTAACCCTAACCTGTACCGTAACCCTAACCCTATCTCTAAACAAAGCATTACCTGTACCATCACCCTAACCCTAAACCTAAGCATAACGCTAACTTGTACCATAAACCTAACCCTAACCCTAATGTTAACCTGTATCATAACCATAACCCTAACCCTAACCCTAACCTGTACCTCACCCTAACCCAAACCCTAACCCTAACCTGTACCTCACCCTAACCCAAACCCTAACCCTAACCCTAACCTTTACGGTAACCACAACGCTAACACTAACCCTAACCTGTACCGCAACCATACACTAACCCTAACCCTAACCATAACCATAACCCTGACACTAACCTGTACAGTAACCCTAACCCTAACCATAACCCTACCCGAACCCTAACCTGTACGGTTACCCAAATCGTAACCCTAACCCTGACCTATACCGCAACTCTAACCCTAAACCTAACCCTAAACCTAACCTTAACCTGTACGATAACTCTACCGCTAGCCCTAAGCCTAACCTGTACCGTAAACCTAACACTAAACCTAAACCATTCCCTAACCCTAACCTTAACCCTAAGCCTAACCCTAACCTGTACCGTAACCCTAACCTAACCCGAAACCTAACCCTAACCTTAACCCTAACCATAACCCTAACCCTAAACTTAACCATAACCCTAACCTGTACCGTAACTGTAACCGTAACACTAAACCCAACTCTAAGCCTAACTCTAACCACTACCGTAAACCTAAACCTAACCAAACCCTAAACTTAACCCTAAAGTTTAACTTAAACCTAACCTTAATGCTAACCCTAAACCTAACCCTTACCTATACCGTAACCCTAACCCTATGCATAACAGTAAACTATACCATAAACCTAACGCTAACCCTAACCTGTACCGTAACGCTAACCCTCAAACTGACCCTAAACCTAACCCTAACTTGTACCGTAACCCTAACCCTAACCCTATACCTAACCCTAACTGTAACCCTAACTCACAACTGTACCGCAAACCTAACCTTAACCCTAACCCTAACCCTAACCTAACCGTAACACTTACCTGTACCATAACACTAACCGTAACCCTAAACCTAACCTGTACCGTAACCCTAACCCTAACCCTAAAACTAACCCTAACCTATACCATAACTGTAACCCTAAACCTAACCCTAACCTGTACCGTAAAGCTACCCTTAACCCTAACAGTAGACTGTACCGTAACCCTAAACCTAACCATAAACCTAACCCTAACCCTAACACTAACCTGTACCATAACCCTAATCCTAACACTAACCCTAACCCTAACTTGTACCATAACCCTAAACCTAACCCTAAACCTAACCATACCCTGTAACGTAACCCTAACCCTAACACTAATCTGTACTGTAACACTAACCCTAACCCTAACCCTAACCTGCCCTAACCCTAACCCTAACCCTAACCTAAACCTAACCTGTACCATAACCCTAACCCTCAAACTAACCCTAACGCTAACCCTAACCCTAAACTGCACCGTAACCTTACCCCTAACCCTAACCCTAACAATAATCCTAAACCAAACCCTAACATGTACCATAACCCTAAACCTAACCCTAACCCTAACCCTAACGGTAACTTATAGCTTAACCCTAACCCTAAGCCTAACCATAAACCTAACTCGTTTCGTAACCCTAATGCTAACCGAACCCTAAACTTAAACCTAACCTGTATCCTAACCCTAAACCTAAACCTAAACCTAACCCTAACCTGTACCGTAATCATAACCCTAACCCTAACCCTAATGCTAACATGTACCGTAACTCTAACCCTAAACCTAACCCTAACGTGTACCGCAACCCTTACCCTAACCCTAAGCCTAACCCTAACCCTAACTTGTACGGTAACCCTAACCCTAACTCTAACCCTAACCTGTACCGCAACCCTAACCCTAACCCTAAGCCTAACCATAACCCTGACCCTAAGTTCTACGGTAACCGTAACTCGAACACTAACCCTAACAAAACCCTAACCCTAAACTGTACGGTAACCCTAATCCTAATCTTAACCCTAACCCTAACCTTTTCAAAACCCGAACCCTAACCCTAACCCTAACCTAACCTGTACGGTAACCCTAACCCTAAAACTGACACTAATCTGTGCCGTAAACCTAACATTAAACCTAAACCTCTCCCTAACCCTAACCTTAAACCTAACCCTATCCCTAACATGTACCGTAACCCTAACCCTAAACTGGACCGTAAACCTAACACTAAACCTAAACCTCTCGCTAACCCTAACCTTAAACCTAACCCTATCCCTAACATGTACGGTAACCCAAACCCTACCCCTAATCCTAACCTGTACCGTAAACCTAAAAGTAAACCTAAACCTACCCCTAACGCTAACCTTAACCCTAAACCTAACCCTAACTTGTACCGTAACCCTAACCCAAATCATAACCATAACCTTAAACTTAACCCTAACCCTAACCCTAACCGTAAACCTAACCTGTAACATAACCGTAACCATAACTGTAAACCCAACCCTAAGCCTAACCCTAAGCACTACCATAACCGTAACCCTAACCCTAACACTAAACTTAACCCTAAACTGTACCATAACCCTAACACTAACACTTAGCCTAACCCTAACCCTTACCTGTACCGGAAGCCTACACCTAACCCTAACCCTAACCTGTACCGTAACCCTAACCCGAACAGTAATCCTAAACCTAACCCTAACTTGTACCGTAACCCTAAACCTAACCCTACCCTGTAACGTAACCATAACCATAACCATAACCCTAACCCTAACCTGTACCGTAACACTAACCCTAACCCTAACCGTATCCTGACCCTAACCCTAACCCTAACCTAAACCTAACCTGTACCATAACCCTAACCCTCACCCTAACCCTAACGCTAACCCTAACCCTAACTCTAAAAAGTACTGTAACCGTAACCCTACCCTAATCCTAACACTAATCCTAAACCAAACCCTAACCTGTACCGTAACCCTAAAACTAACCCTAAACCTAACCCTAACCCTAACGGTAACTTACACCTTAACCCTAACCCAAAACCTAACCATAAACCTAACTTGTATCGTAACCCTAACGCTAACCCTAACCCTAAACTTAAACCTAACCTGTACCCTAACCCTAAATCTAACCCTAAACCTAACCCTAACCTGTAATGAAACCCTTACCCTAACCCGAAGTCGAAACCTAACCCTAACTTGTACAGTAACCCTAACCCTAACTCTAACCCTAACCTGTACCGCAGCCCTAACCCTAACCCTAAGCCTAATCATAACCCTGACCCTAACCTCTACGGTAACCGTAACCCGAACACTAACCCTAACAAAACCCTAACCCTAACCTGTACGGTAACCCTAATCCTAATCCTAACCCTAACCCTAAACTTTTCCGAAACCCTAACCCTAACACTAAACCTAACCTAACCTGTACGGTAACCCTAACCCTAAAACTAACACTAACCTGTACCATAACCTAACACTAAACCTAAACCTATCCCTAACCCTATCTTTAAACCTAACCCATCCCTAACATGTACCATAACCCTAACCCTAACCCTAACCCTAATTGGACCGTAAACCTAACACTAAACCTAAACCTCTCCCTAACCCTAACCTTAAACCTAACCCTATCCCTAACATGTATGGTAACCCAAACCCTAATCCTAACCCTAACCTGTACCGTAAACCTAAAACTAAACCTAAACCTACCCCTAACCCTAACCTTAACCCTAACCCTAACCCTAACTTGTACCGTAACCCTAACCCTAATCATAACCATAACCTTAAACTTAACCCTAACACTAACCCTAACCGTAAACCTAACCTGTAATGTAACCGTAACCGTAACTGTAAACCCAACCATAAGCCTAACCCTAACCACTACCATTACCGTAACCCTAACCATAACACTAAACTTAACCCTAAACTGTACCGTAACTCTAACACTAACACTAAGCCTAACCCTAACCCTTACCTGTACCAGAAGCCTACATCTAACCCTAAACATAACCTGTACCGTAACCCTAACCCGAACAGTAATCCTAAACCTAACCCTAACTTGTAACGTAACCCTAACCCTAACCCTAATCCTAACATGTACCGTAACCCTACACCCAACCCTAAAGCTAACCTGCACCGTAACCCTAAGCCTAACCCTAACCTGTTCTGAAACCCTAACCCTAAACATAACCCTAACCTGTACCGTAATCCTACACTAAACCTAAACCTAACCTGTACTGTAACTCTAACCCTAACACTAACCCTAACTCTAACACTAACCTGTACCGTAAACCTAACCCTAAAACAAACCCTAACACTAACTTGTATCGAAACCCTAACCCTAACCCTAACCCTACACTCTACCATAAACTTAACCCTAAACCTAAACCTAACCTGAACCGTAACCCTAAACCTAACCCTAATCCTAAACTTAACACTAACCTATACCTTAAACCTAACCCTAAACCTAATCGTAACCCTAACTTGTTCCGAAACCCTAACCCAAAACCTAATCCTAACCTGTACCGTACCCTAACCCTAACCCTAACCCTAATCTGTACTGCAACCCTAACCCTAACCATAACCATAACCTGTACGGTAACTCTAAACCTAACCCTAACCCTAACCTGTACCGTAAACCTAACACTAAACCTAAACCAATCCTGAACCCTAACCTTAACCATAAGCCCAACCCTAACCTGTACCGTAACCCTAACCTAACCCTAAACCCAACCCTAACCTTAACCCTAACCCTAACCCTAACCCTAAACCTAACTATAACCCTAACCTGTACCGTAACTGTAACCGTAACCCTAAACCCAACCCTAAGCCTAAACCAAACCACTACCTAAAACCTAAACCTAACCCTAACCCTAAACTTAACCCTAAATTTTAACTTAATCCTAACCCGAACACTAACCCAAAACCTAATCCTAACCTGTACCGTACCCTAACCCTAACCCTAACCCTAATCTGTACTGCAACCCTAACCCTAACCCTAACACTAATCCTAACACTAACCCTCACCTGTACGGTAACACTAAACCGAACCGTAACGCTAAGCTGTACCGCAACCCAAACCCTAACCCTAACACTAACGGTAACCCTGACCCTAAACTGTACCGTAACCCTAACCCTAACACTAACCCTAAAAGTAACCCTAACTTCTACCGTAAACCTAAACCTAACCCTAACCTGTACCATAAACCTAATGCTAAACCTAAACCTACCCTAACCCTAAACTTAACCCTAAACCTAACCCTAACCTGTACCGTAACCCTAACCTTAAACCTAAACTTAACCCTAACCCTAACGCTAACCCTAACCATACCCTAACCTGTAC
>JAEUCK010006677.1:0-14457 GCA_017311455.1 Otocyon megalotis megalotis
GTACAGTTTATGGTTAGGGTTACTGTTAGGATTACCGTACAGGTTAGTGTCAGGGTAGGTTTAGGGTTAGCGTTACCATACAGGTTAGTGTCAGGGTTGGGGTTGGGGTTAGTGTTAGGTTTAGGTTTGCAGTACAGGTTAGGGTTAGGGTTAGGGTTAGGTTTACTGTACACGTTAGCGTTAGGTTTGGGTGTAGGGTTAGGGTTACGGTACAGGTTAGGGGTAGGGTTTGGTTTAGGGTTAGGGTTAGGGTTAGGGTTATGGTACCGGTTAGGTTAGGGGTTAGGTTTAGGTTTAGGGTTACTGTACAGGTTAGGGTTAGAGTTAGGGTTAGGGTTACAGTACAGGTTTGGATTAGGTTTATGGTTAGGGAGAGTGTTATGCTACAGGTTAGGGTTAGAGTTAGGGTTAGGATTAGGGTTTGGGTGACGGTACAGGTTATGGTTAGTTTTAGGGTTAGGGGTAGGGTTACGGTAGAAGTTCGGTTTAGGGTTAGGGTTATGGTACAGTTTAGGGTTAGGGTTACGGTTAGGTTTAGGTTTAGGGATAGGATTACGGAACAAGTTAGGTTAATGGTCAGGTTTAGGGTTAGGGTTATGGTACAGGTTAGGTATAGGGTGAGGATTAGGGTAAGGTTTGCGGTACAGGTTAGGGTTAGGGTTAGGGTTATGGTACAGGTTATTGTTAGGGTTAGGGTTAGACTTAGGTTTACAGTACAGGTTAGGGTTAGGGTAGTGGTAGTGTTACGGTACAGGTTAGGGTTAGGGTTAGGGTTAGGGTTATTATTACAGTACAGGTTAGGGTTAGGTTTAGGGTTAGGGTTTTGGTACAAGTTAGGGTTAGGGTTAGAGTTATTGTTTCCGTACAGGTTAGGTTTAGGTTTAGGGTTAGGGTTATGGTACAGGTTAGGTTTAGCGTTAGGGTTAGTGTTACAGTACAGGTAAGGGTTACAGTTAGGGTAGGGTTAAGTTTAGGGAAGCCGTACACGTGCGTGTTAGGGTTACGGGTAGGGTGAGGTTTAGGATTAGGGTTACGGTATAGGTTAGGGGTAAGGGTAGAGATAGGGTTAGGGTTATGGTACAGGTTAGGGTTAGGGTTAGTTTTAGGGTTATGGTTACAGGACAGGTTAGGTTTAGGGTTAGGGTTAGTGTAAGGTTTAGGGTTAGGTTTAGGGTTTACGGTACAGGTTAGGTTTAGGGTTAGGGGTAAGGTTGTTGTTACGGTACAGGTTAGGTATAGTGTTAGGGTTAGGGTTACGGTACTGGTAGGTTTAGGGTTAGAGTTACGGTTAGGATTACCGTACAGGTTAGGGTTAGGGATAGAGTTAAGTTTAGATTTAGGGTTACCCTACAGGTGAGGGTCAGGGTTAGGGTGAGGATTAGGGTTAGGTTTAGGGTTAGGGATTCGGAACAGCTTAGTGTTAGTGTTATGTTTAGGGTTACTGTACAGGTTAGGGTCGGTTAGATTTAGGGTTGCGGTACAGGTTAGGGTTAGGGTTAGGGTTAGGGTTACGGTACAGGTTAGTGTTAGTGTTAGGGTTAGGTTTAGCGTTGGGTTACGGTACAGGTTATGGTTAGTTTTAGGGTTAGTGTTAGGGTTACGGTACAGGTTAGGGTTAGGGTTAGGTTTAGGGTTAAGTTTATGGTACAAGTTAGGGATAGGTTAGGTTTAGGGTTAGGGTTAGTGGTAGGTTTACGGTACAGGTTAGGGTTAGTGTTAGGGTTACGGTTAAGTTACTGGTTAGGGATAGGGTTAGGGTCAGGTTGAGGTACAGGTTAGTGTTAGGGTTAGCGTTAGGGTTACGGTACAATTTAGGGTTAGGGTTAGGGTTAGGGTTAGGGTTAGTGTTAGGTTTACCATACAGGTTAGGGTCAGGGTTAGGGTTAGGTTTCGGGTTAGGTATAGGTTTGCGGTACAGGTTAGGGTTAGGGTTATGGTTTGGGTTACCGTACAGGTTAGGGTAAGGTTTAAGATTAGGGTTAGGTTTGCGGTACAAGTTAGGGTTAGTGTTTGGTTAGGTTTATTGTACACGTTAGCCTTAGGTTTAGGGTTAGGCTTACGGTACAGTTTAGGGTTAGGGTTAGGTTTAGGGTCTGGGTTATGTTACAGGTTATGGTTAGTTTTAGAGTTATTGTTAGGGTTACAGTACAGGTGAGGGTTAGGGTTAGGATTAGTGTTAGGGTTAGGGTTATGTTTGCCATAGAGTTTAGGGTTATGGTTATGGTTAGGGTAAAGGTTAGGTTTAGAGCTAGGGTTATGGTAGGGTTAGGGTTACAGTACAGTGTAGGGTTAGAGTTAGGTTTAGTGTTAGGTTTACGATAGAAGTTAGGGTTAGTTTTAGGGTTTGGGTTATGGTACAGGTTGGTGTTAGGGTTAGGTTTTGGGTTAGGTTTAAGGTACAGGTTAGGTTTAATGTTACGGTTAGGGTTAGGGTTAGGTTTACGGTTACAGGACAGGTTACGGTAAGGGATAGGGGTACGGTTACGGTACAGGTTAGATTTAGGGTTAGGTTTAGGGTTACGGTACAGGTTAGGTTTAGGATTAGGGTTAGTGTTACGGGACAGGTAAGGGATACGTTTAGGGTTATGGTTAGGGTTACTGTACAGGTGTGGGTTAGTGTTACTTGTAGGGTTAGGCTTATGTTTAGGTTTAAGATACAGGTTAGTGTTAGGGTTAGGGTTAGGTTGAGGGTTATGGTACAGTTTAGGATTAGGGTTACGGTTAGGGTTAGGTTTAAGTTTAGGGGTAGTGTTAGGTTTAGGGGTCGTGTTACGGTACTGTTTAGGGTTAGGGTTAGTGTTAGGGTTAGGGTTAGGTTTGCCATAGACGTTAGGGTTAGGGTTATTGTTAGGGTACAGGTTAGGTTTAGAGTTAGGGTTAGGGTTAGTGTTAGGGTTATGGTCCAGGTTAAGGTTAGGGTTAGGTTTACGGATAGGGTAGGTTTAGGGTTACGGTTAGGGTACGGTACAAGTTAGGGTTAGGGTTAGTGTTAGGGTTAGAGTTACGGTACAGGTTAGGGTTAGGGTTTGGGTTAGGGTAGGGTTAGTGTTTGGGTTACGGTACAGGTTAGGTTTAGGGTTTGGGGTAGCGTTACGGTGCCAGTAAGGGTTACTGTTAGGGTTAGCGTTAGGATTAGGGTTATGGTACATTAGGGTTAAGTTTAGGGTTAGGTTTAGGGTTAGGGTTACGGTGTAGGTTAGTGTTAGGGTTAGTGTTAGGGTTAGGTTTATGGTACGGTACAGGTTAGGGTTAGGTTTAGGGGTTGGGTTAGGGTTACGGTACAGTTTTGGTATAGGGTTAGGGTTAGGTTTTCAGTACCTGAAGGTTTTGGGTTATGGTTAGGGTTAGGGTTACCGTACAGTTTAGGGTTAGGTTTAGGTTAAGGGTTAGTGTTAGGGTTACCGTACAGGTTAGTGCCAGGGTTTGGGTTAGGGTTAGGGTTAGGGTTAGGGATGTGGTTCAGTTTAGGTTTAGTGTTATGTTTAAGGTTACCGTACAGGTTAGGGTTAGGGTTAGGGTTGGGGATACGGTTGCGGTACAGGTTAGGGTTAGGGTTAGGTTTAGGGTAGGGTTACGGTATAGGTTATGATTAGGGTTAGGGTAAGGGTTACGTACAGTTTAGGGTTAGTGTTAGGGTTAGGGTTACGGAACAAGTTAGTGTTACGGTTAGGTTTACAGTTAGGGTTAAGGTGTACTTTAGCGTTAGGGTTAGGGTTAGGTTTAGGTTTACGGTAAAGGTTAGGGTTAGGGTTAGGGTTACGGTACAGGTTAGGGTTAGGTTTAGGGGTACAGTACAGTGTAGGGTTACTTTTAGGATAAGGGTTAGGGTTTCTATACAAGTTAGGGTGAGGGTTGGTGTTAGGGTTAGGGTTACAGTACAGGTTAGGGTTAGGGTTAGGGTTAGGGTTAGGGTTAGGGTTACAGTACAGGTTAGGTTTAGGGTTAGTGGTAAGTTTACGGTAGAGGTTAGGGTTAGGTTTAGGGTTTGGATTTCAGTACAGGTAGGGATAGGTTTAGGGTCCGGGTTACGGTAGTGGTTAGGGTTAGTGTTAGGGTTGGGTTTAGAGTTATGTTTAGTGTTACGGTACCGGTTAGGGTTAGGGTTAGGGTTAAGGTTAGGTTTAGGTTTAGGGTTAGGGTTTCAGTACAGGATAGGGTTAGGTTTACGTTTAAGGTTTGGGTTAGGGATAGCGTTAGGTTTAGTGTTAGGCTTATGGTACAGGTTAGGTTTAGGGTTTCTGTTCAGGTCATGGTTAGGGTTACGGTACAGGTTAGTGTTTGGGTTCGGGTTAGGTTTAGGGTTAGGGTTACGGTACAAGTTAGGTTTAGGTTTAGGGTTAGTGTTATGGTACAGTTAAGGGTTACGGGTAGGGTTAGGTTTAGGTTTAGGGTTAGGGTTACGGGACAGGTTAGGTTTAGGGTTAGCGGTAGTGTTACAGTACCGGTAAGGTTTACAGTTAGGGTTACGGTTAGGGTTAGGGTTAGGGTTGCCGTTCAGGGTGGGTTAGGGTAACGGGTGAGAATTAGGGTTAGGTTTATGGTAGGGTTAGGGTTAGGGTTACACTAAAGGTTAGTGTCAGGGTTAGGGTTACTGTACAGGTTAGCGTTAGGGTTAGTTTAGGGTTAGGTTTAGGGATAGGATTACGGAACAAGTTAGGGTTACGGTTACTTTTGGGTTCCGGTTACGGTATAGGTTAGTGTTATGGTTAGCGTTAGGATTAGGCTTATGGTTAATTTAGGTTTAGGGTTACGCACAAGTTATGGTTATGGTTAGTGTTAGGGTTAGGTTTACGGTACAGGTTAGTGTTATGGTTAGGGTTAGGGTTAGGGTTAAGTTTACCGTACAGGTTAGGGTTAGGGTTAGTCGTAGATTTACGGTACGGTTAGAGTTAGGATTAGGATTACGGTTAGGATTATGGTGCAGGTTAGGGTTAGGGTTACGTTAGGGTTTCGGTACAGGTTAGGATTAGGGTTAGGGTTAGGGTTACAGTACAGGTTAGTGTTAGGGTTCAGGTTAGGGTTAGGGTTACAGTATAAGTTAGGTTTAGGCTTAGGGTTAGTGTTACGGTACAGTTAAGGGTTACGGTTAGGGTTAGGTTTAGGGTTAGGTTTGCCGTACATGTGTGTGTAAGTGTTAGGGGTAGGGTTAGGGTTAGGTTTAGGGTTAGGGTTATGGGACAGGTTAGGTTTAGGTTTAGGGGTAGTGTTACGGTACCGGTACGGTTTACGGTTAGGGTTAGGGTTAGGGTTAGGGATGCCGTTCAGGTGTGGGTTAGGGTTACGGGTAGAGTTAGGTTTAGGTTTAGGGTTACGATACAGGTTGGGGTTAGGGTTAGTGTTAAGGTTAGGTTTAGGTTTAGG
Source organism: Otocyon megalotis megalotis (assembly GCA_017311455.1). NCBI lineage: Eukaryota > Metazoa > Chordata > Mammalia > Carnivora > Canidae > Otocyon > Otocyon megalotis. Next base: position 5,362 of record JAEUCK010006677.1, read on the forward strand.
TTTAGTTGTAGGGTTACTGTACAGGTTAGGGATAGGGAAAGGGTTAGGGTTATGTTAATCGTGCCAGTTAGGGTCAGGGTGAGGGTTATGGTTACGGTTTGGGTTAGGTTTGTGGTACAGGTTAGGGTTAGGATTATGGTTATCTTTACCGTACAGGTTAGGGTTAGGGTTAGGGTTAGGGTTCGGTTTAGTGTTACAGTACTGGTTAGTGTTAGGGTTAGTGTTAAGGTTAGGTTTAGGGATAGGGTTAGGGTTAGTGTTAGGTTTACGGTACAGGTTAGGTTTAGGGTTAGAGTTAGGGTTACCGTACAGTTTAGGGTTTGTGTTAGGGTTAGGGTTACGTTTAGGGTTGCAGTACGGTTAAGGTTAGGGTTAGGTTTAGGGTTACCGTACAGGTTAGGGTTAGTGATAGTGTTAGGTTTACGGTTAGGGTTGCAGTACAGGTTAGGGTGTGGGTTAGGGTTACGGTACAGTTTAGCATTAGCTTTAGGGTTAGGTTAGTTTTAAGGTACAGCTTATGTTTAGGTTTAGGGTTAGGGTTAGGTTGAGAGTTACGGTACCGGTTAGGTTTAGGGTTAGTAGTAGGGTTAGTGTTACTCTACAGGTTAGGGTTAGGGATAGGGTTAGGGTTAGGTTTATCGTGCCAGTTAGGGTCAGGGTTAGGGTTAGGGTTACGGTTTGGGTTAGGTTTGCATTACAGCTTTAGGGTTAGGATTATGGTTATGGTTACTGTACAGGTTAGGGTTAGGGTTAGGGTTGCGGTGCAGGTTAGGATTAGGGTTAGGGTTCGGTTTTGTGTTACGGTACTGGTTAAGGTTAGGGTGAGGATTAGGGTTAGGTTTATGGTACACGTTAGGGTTAGGGTTAGGTTACGCTAAAGGTTAGTGTCAGGTTTAGGGTATGGTACAGGTTAGGGTGTGGGTTTTGGTTACGGTACAGATTAGCATTAGCTTTAGGGTTAGGTTTAGGTTTAAGGTACAGCTTAGGTTTAGGGTTAGGTTTAGGGTTAGGGTTACGGTTACGGTACAGGTTACTGTAAGGGATAGGGGTACGGTTATGGTACAGGTTAGAGTTAGGTTTAGGTTTAGGGTTACGGTACAGGTTAGGGTTAGGGTTAGGGTTAGGGTTGGGGTTACGGTACTGGTAGGGTTAGGGTTAGGGTTAGGGGTATGGAAAAGTTAGTGTTACGGTTAGGTTTAGGGTTAGGGTTAAGGTATAGGTTAGCGTTAGCGTTAGGGTTAGGCTTAGGTATAGGTTTAGGGTACAGGTTAGGTTTAGCGTTAGGGTTAGGTTTAAGGTTAGGATTATGGTTACGGTACATGTTAGGTTAGGGTTAGAGTTACGGTACAGAGTATGGTTAGTTTTAGGGTTAGGGTTAGGGTTTCGATACAAGTTATGGTGAGAGATAGTGTTTGGGTTTGGGTTACGGTACAGGTTACTGTCAGGGTAAGGTTTAGGGTGGGGGTCAGGGTTACAGTACAGGTTGTTTAGGGTTAGTGGTAGGTTACGGTACAGGTTAGGTTTAGGGTTAGGGTTAGGGTTATGGTACTGGTTAGGGATAGGGTTAGGGTCAGGGATATGGACAGATTAGGGTTAGAGTTAGGGTTAGGGTTACGGTACAAGTTAGGGTTAGGGTTAGGGTTAGGGTTAGTGTTAGGGTTACCGAACAGGTTAGGTTCAGAGTTAGGGATAGGCTTAGTGTTAGGGTTAGGTTTGCGGTACAGGTTAGGTTTAGGCTTAGTGTTAGGGTTACTGTAGATCTTAGGGTTAGTGTTAGGGTAGGGTTAGGGTCAGGGTTGCGGTACAGGTTAGGGTTAGGTTTAGAGTTAGGTTTAGGGTTAGGGTTATGGTACAGGTTATGGTTAATTTTAGGGTTAGTGTTAGGGTTACAATACAGGTTAGGATTAGGGTTAGGGTTAGGTTTACGGTACAGGTTAAGGTTAGGTTTAGGGTTAGGTTTAAGGTTAGGGTTAGGGTTAGGTTTACGGTACAGGTTAAGGTTAGTTTTAGGGTTAGGTTTAGGGTTACGGTACAGGTTAGGTTTAGGGTTAGGGTTAGGTTTAGCGTTACAGTACACGTTATCGTTAGGTTTAGGGGTAGGTTTAGGTTTACGGTACAGTTTAGGTATAGGGTTAGGGTTAGGGTTACGGTGCCAGAAGGTTAGGTTTAGGTTTAGTGTTAGGGTTCGGGTTCGGGTTATGTTTAGGGTATGGTACAGGTTAGGGTTAGGTTTAGGGTTACGGTACACGTTAGGCTTAGGGTTAAGTTAGGGTTAGGGTTTGGTATAGTTTAGGTTAAGGGTTAGGGTTAGTGTTACGGGAAAGGTAAGGGTTACGGTTAGGTATAGGGTCAGGTTTAGGGTTAGGGTTAGGGTTGCCGTACAGGTGTGGGTTAGTTTTACTGGTAGTGTTAGGGTTAGGGTTAGGGTAACGGTACAGGTTAGGGTGAGGGTTAGGGTTAGGGTTATGATACAGGTTAGGGTTAGTGTTAGGGTTAGGGTTACGGTTAGGGTTAGGTTGAGGTTTACGGTACAGGTTGTGTTAGGGTTAGGGTTAGGGTTATGGTACAGGTTAGGGTTAGAGTTAGTGTTTGGGTTAGGGTTAGGTTTGCCATAGACGTTAGGGTTAGGGTTAGGGTTAGGGTACAGTTTAGGTTTAGATTTAGGTTTAGGGTTAGGGTTAGAGTTAGTTTTGCGGTACAGGTTAGGATTTTGGTTAGGGTTATGGTTCACAGTAGGGTTAGGGTTAGGGTTAGAGTACGGTACAAGTGAGGGTTAGGATTAGGGTTAGTGTTAGGGTTAGAGTTACGGTACAGGTTAGGTTTAGGGCTAGGGTTATAGTTAGGGTTAGGTTTAGGATTGCCATAGAGGTTAGGGTTAGGGTTAGGGTTAGGGTACGGTACAAGTTAGGTTTAGGTTTAGGTAAGTGTTAGGGTTAGCGTTACTGTACTGGTTAGGTTTAGGGTTAGGGTTAGGGTTATGTTGCACGTTATTGTTAGGGTTAGGGTTAGGATTAGGTTTAGGGTTATGGTACAGGTGTCGGTTAGGGTTAGGCATAGGGTTACGGTACAGTTTAGGGTTAGGTTTAGGGTTACGGTACAGGTAGGGTTAGGGTTAGGGTTAGGGTTACGGAAAAGTTAGTGTTACGATTAGTTTTAGGGTTAGGGTTAAGGTATAGGTTAGCGTTAGTGTTAGGTTTAGGTTTAGGTTTAGGTTTAGGTTTAGGTTTAGGTTTACGGTAGAGGTTAGGGTTATGGTTACAGTTAGAGTTAGGATTAGGGTTACGGTACAGGTTAGGTTTAGGGTTAGGGTTACGGTACAGAGTTGGGTTAGTTTTAGGGTTAGGGTTTGGGTTTCGATACAAGTTAGGGTTAGGTTTAGTGTTTGGGTTAGGGTTACGGTACAGGTTAGTGTTAGGGTTAGGGTTAGGGTTAGGGTTACCGTACAGGTTAGGTTTAGGGTTAGTGGTAAGTTTACGGTACAAGTTAGCGCTAGTGTTAGGGTTAGGGTTAAGTTACTGTTTAGGGATAGTGTTAGGGTCAGGTTACGGTACAGATTACTTTTAGGGTTAGCGTTTGGGTTACAATACAATTTAGGGTTAGGGTTAGGTTTAGGGTTAGGGTTAGTGTTAGTGTTAGGTTTACCATACAGGTTAGGTTCAGGTTTAGGGTTAGTGTTAGCGTTACCGTACAGGTTAGGGTTAGGGTTAGGGTTAGGTTTAGGGTGACGGTACAGATTAGGGTTAGTTTTAGGGTTAGGTTTACGGTACAAGTTAGGGATAGGTTAGGTTTAGGGTTAGGGTTAGGTTTACGGTACAGGTTAAGTGTAGGTTCAGGGTTAGGTTAAGGTTTAGGGTTAGGGTTAGTGTTACGGTGCAGGTTAGGTTTAGGGTTAGGGTAAGGGTTCCGGTACAGGTTAGGTATAGGGTTAGGGTTAGGGTTACGGTACTGGAAGGTTTAGGCTTAGGGGTAGGGTTAGGGTTACCACACAGGTTAGGGTTAGGGTTAGGGATAGGGTTCGGGTTAGGGTTAGGTTTAGGGTAAAGGTACAGGTTAGGGCTAGGATTAGGGTTACGGTACAGTTTAGGGTTAGGGTTAGGTTAGTTTTATGGTTACGGTACAGTTTAGGGTTAAGTTCAGGGTTTGGTTTAGGGTTAGGGTTAGGGTTACTGTAGTCGTTAGGGTTAGGCTGAGGTTTGGGTTTAGGGTTACGGTTAGGGTTACGGTACAGGTTAGGGTTACATTTAGCGTTAGGGTTAGGGTAAGGGTTAATGTTATGGTTATGGATAGGTTTAGATTCAGTCTTAGTTTTACGGTACAGGATAGGGATAGAGTTAGGGTAAGGGTTACCGTACAGGTTAGGGTTAGGGTTATGGTTAGGTTTGCGGTACAGTTTATGGTTAGGGTTACTGTTAGGATTACCGTACAGGTTAGTGTCAGGGTAGGTTTAGGGTTAGCGTTACCATACAGGTTAGTGTCAGGGTTGGGGTTGGGGTTAGTGTTAGGTTTAGGTTTGCAGTACAGGTTAGGGTTAGGGTTAGGGTTAGGTTTACTGTACACGTTAGCGTTAGGTTTGGGTGTAGGGTTAGGGTTACGGTACAGGTTAGGGGTAGGGTTTGGTTTAGGGTTAGGGTTAGGGTTAGGGTTATGGTACCGGTTAGGTTAGGGGTTAGGTTTAGGTTTAGGGTTACTGTACAGGTTAGGGTTAGAGTTAGGGTTAGGGTTACAGTACAGGTTTGGATTAGGTTTATGGTTAGGGAGAGTGTTATGCTACAGGTTAGGGTTAGAGTTAGGGTTAGGATTAGGGTTTGGGTGACGGTACAGGTTATGGTTAGTTTAGGGTTAGGGGTAGGGTTACGGTAGAAGTTCGGTTTAGGGTTAGGGTTATGGTACAGTTTAGGGTTAGGGTTACGGTTAGGTTTAGGTTTAGGGATAGGATTACGGAACAAGTTAGGTTAACGGTCAGGTTTAGGGTTAGGGTTATGGTACAGGTTAGGTATAGGGTGAGGATTAGGGTAAGGGTTGCGGTACAGGTTAGGGTTAGGGTTAGGGTTATGGTACAGGTTATTGTTAGGGTTAGGGTTAGACTTAGGTTTACAGTACAGGTTAGGGTTAGGGTAGTGGTAGTGTTACGGTACAGGTTAGGGTTAGGGTTAGGGTTAGGGTTATTATTACAGTACAGGTTAGGGTTAGGGTTAGGGTTAGGGTTATTATTACAGTACAGGTTAGGGTTAGGTTTAGGGTTAGGGTTTTGGTACAAGTTAGGGTTAGGGTTAGAGTTATTGTTTCCGTACAGGTTAGGTTTAGGTTTAGGGTTAGGGTTATGGTACAGGTTAGGTTTAGCGTTAGGGTTAGTGTTACAGTACAGGTAAGGGTTACAGTTAGGGTAGGGTTAAGTTTAGGGAAGCCGTACAGGTGCGTGTTAGGGTTACGGGTAGGGTGAGGTTTAGGATTAGGGTTACGGTATAGGTTAGGGGTAAGGGTAGAGATAGGGTTAGGGTTATGGTACAGGTTAGGGTTAGGGTTAGGGTTAGTTTTAGGGTTATGGTTACAGGACAGGTTAGGTTTAGGGTTAGGGTTAGTGTAAGGTTTAGGGTTAGGGTTAGTGTTACGGTACAGGTTAGGTTTAGGGTTAGGGGTAAGGTTGTTGTTACGGTACAGGTTAGGTATAGTGTTAGGGTTAGGGTTACGGTACTGGTAGGTTTAGGGTTAGAGTTAGGGTTAGGATTACCATACAGGTTAGGGTTAGGGATAGAGTTAAGTTTAGATTTAGGGTTACCCTACAGGTGAGGGTCAGGGTTAGGGTGAGGATTAGGGTTAGGTTTAGGGTTAGGGATTCGGAACAGCTTAGTGTTAGTGTTATGTTTAGGGTTACTGTACAGGTTAGGGTCGGTTAGGTTTAGGGTTGCGGTACAGGTTAGGGTTAGGGTTAGGGTTACGGTACAGGTTAGTGTTAGTGTTAGGGTTAGGTTTAGCGTTGGGTTACGGTACAGGTTATGGTTAGTTTTAGGGTTAGTGTTAGGGTTACGGTACAGGTTAGGGTTAGGGTTAGGTTTAGGGTTAGGTTTATGGTACAAGTTAGGGATAGGTTAGGTTTAGGGTTAGGGTTAGTGGTAGGTTTACGGTACAGGTTAGGTTTAGTGTTAGGGTTACGGTTAAGTTACTGGTTAGGGATAGGGTTAGGGTCAGGTTGAGGTACAGGTTAGTGTTAGGGTTAGCGTTAGGGTTACGGTACAATTTAGGGTTAGGGTTAGGGTTAGGGTTAGGGTTAGGGTTAGTTAGTGTTAGGTTTACCATACAGGTTAGGGTCAGGGTTAGGGTTAGGTTTCGGGTTAGGTATAGGTTTGCGGTACAGGTTAGGGTTAGGGTTATGGTTTGGGTTACCGTACAGGTTAGGGTAAGGTTTAAGATTAGGGTTAGGGTTGCGGTACAAGTTAGGGTTAGTGTTTGGTTAGGTTTATTGTACACGTTAGCCTTAGGTTTAGGGTTAGGCTTACGGTACAGTTTAGGGTTAGGGTTAGGTTTAGGGTCTGGGTTATGTTACAGGTTATGGTTAGTTTTAGGGTTATTGTTAGGGTTACAGTACAGGTGAGGGTTAGGGTTAGGATTAGTGTTAGGGTTAGGGTTATGTTTGCCATAGAGTTTAGGGTTATGGTTAGGGTTAGGGTAAAGGTTAGGTTTAGAGCTAGGGTTATGGTAGGGTTAGGGTTACAGTACAGTGTAGGGTTAGAGTTAGGTTTAGTGTTAGGTTTACGATAGAAGTTAGGGTTAGTTTTAGGGTTTGGGTTATGGTACAGGTTGGTGTTAGGGTTAGGTTTTGGGTTAGGTTTAAGGTACAGGTTAGGTTTAATGTTACGGTTAGGGTTAGGGTTAGGTTTACGGTTACGGGACAGGTTACGGTAAGGGATAGGGGTACGGTTACGGTACAGGTTAGATTTAGGGTTAGGTTTAGGGTTACGGTACAGGTTAGGTTTAGGATTAGGGTTAGTGTTACGGGACAGGTAAGGGATACGTTTAGGGTTATGGTTAGGGTTGCTGTACAGGTGTGGGTTAGTGTTACTTGTAGGGTTTGGCTTATGTTTAGGTTTAAGATACAGGTTAGGGTTAGGGTTAGGGTTAGGTTGAGGGTTATGGTACAGTTTAGGATTAGGGTTACGGTTAGGGTTAGGTTTAAGTTTAGGGGTAGTGTTAGGTTTAGGGGTCGTGTTACGGTACTGTTTAGGGTTAGGGTTAGTGTTAGGGTTAGGGTTAGGTTTGCCATAGACGTTAGGGTTAGGGTTATTGTTAGGGTACAGGTTAGGTTTAGAGTTAGGGTTAGGGTTAGTGTTAGGGTTATGGTCCAGGTTAAGGTTAGGGTTAGGTTTACGGATAGGGTAGGTTTAGGGTTAGGGTTAGGGTACGGTACAAGTTAGGGTTAGGGTTAGTGTTACGGTTAGAGTTACGGTACAGGTTAGGGTTAGGGTTTGGGTTAGGGTAGGGTTAGTGTTTGGGTTATGGTACAGGTTAGGTTTAGGGTTTGGGGTAGCGTTACGGTGCCAGTAAGGGTTACTGTTAGGGTTAGCGTTAGGATTAGGGTTATAGTACATTAGGGTTAAGTTTAGGGTTAGGTTTAGGGTTAGGGTTACGGTGTAGGTTAGTGTTAGGGTTAGTGTTAGGGTTAGGTTTATGGTACGGTACAGCTTAGGGTTAGGTTTAGGGGTCGGGTTAGGGTTACGGTACAGTTTTGGTATAGGGTTAGGGTTAGGTTTTCAGTACCTGAAGGTTTTGGGTTATGGTTAGGTTTAGGGTTAACGTACAGTTTAGGGTTAGGTTTAGGTTAAGGGTTAGTGTTAGGGTTACCGTACAGGTTAGTGCCAGTGTTTGGGTTAGGGTTAGGGTTAGGGTTAGGGATGTGGTTCAGTTTAGGTTTAGTGTTATGTTTAAGGTTACCGTACAGGTTAGGGTTAGGGTTAGGGTTGGGGATACGGTTGCGGTACAGGTTAGGGTTAGGGTTAGGTTTAGGGTAGGGTTACGGTATAGGTTATGATTAGGGTTAGGGTAAGGGTTACGTACAGTTTAGGGTTAGTGTTAGGGTTAGGGTTACGGAACAAGTTAGTGTTACGGTTAGGTTTACAGTTAGGGTTAAGGTGTACTTTAGCGTTAGGGTTAGGGTTAGGTTTAGGTTTACGGTAAAGGTTAGGGTTAGGGTTAGGGTTACGGTACAGGTTAGTGTTAGGTTTAGGGGTACAGTACAGTGTAGGGTTACTTTTAGGATAAGGGTTAGGGTTTCTATACAAGTTAGGGTGAGGGTTGGTGTTAGGGTTAGGGTTACGGTACAGGTTAGGGTTAGGGTTAGGGTTAGGGTTAGGGTTACAGTACAGGTTAGGTTTAGGGTTAGTGGTAAGTTTACGGTAGAGGTTAGGGTTAGGTTTAGGGTTTGGATTTCAGTACAGGTAGGGATAGGTTTAGGGTCCGGGTTACGGTAGTGGTTAGGGTTAGTGTTAGGGTTGGGTTTAGAGTTCTGTTTAGTGTTACGGTACCGGTTAGGGTTAGGGTTAGGGTTAAGGTTAGGTTTAGGTTTAGGGTTAGGGTTTCAGTACAGGATAGGGTTAGGGTTACGTTTAAGGTTTGGGTTAGGGATAGCGTTAGGTTTAGTGTTAGGCTTATGGTACAGGCTAGGGTTAGGGTTTCTGTTCAGGTCATGGTTAGGGTTACGGTACAGGTTAGTGTTTGGGTTCGGGTTAGGTTTAGGGTTAGGGTTACGGTACAAGTTAGGTTTAGGGTTAGGGTTAGTGTTATGGTACAGTTAAGGGTTACGGGTAGGGTTAGGTTTAGGTTTAGGGTTAGGGTTACGGGACAGGTTAGGTTTAGGGTTAGCGGTAGTGTTACAGTACCGGTAAGGTTTACAGTTAGGGTTAGGGTTAGGGTTAGGGTTAGGGTTAGGGTTGCCGTTCAGGTGTGGGTTAGGGTAACGGGTGAGAATTAGGGTTAGGTTTATGGTAGGGTTAGGGTTAGGGTTACACTAAAGGTTAGTGTCAGGGTTAGGGTTACTGTACAGGTTAGCGTTAGGGTTAGTTTAGGGTTAGGTTTAGGGATAGGATTACGGAACAAGTTAGGGTT